>JAWRVZ010000214.1:793335-1033829 GCA_037043235.1 Rhodeus uyekii | reverse complement strand
TAATGTGTGCCAAGAGAGCGAGACTTGAGGCCCGATGCAGCTTGCAGATTAACACTAATGATAATTAAGGGAAACAGGCCTAAAGCATCACACAAACATTTAACTACAGTCATTCAGCGATCGTGCTTGATCGCTGAAGTTACAAAACAAAATACGTAGAATCATTGCATTTTCCTTTGCAAATAATGCTGCATAATTTAGGATGTGTCCGCTGTATGCATCTGGATGGTTTCTAGGATGCTAGGGTGGGTCTATGTAGTTGCTTGGTGGTTTCTTCCAGCAAAAAGGCTGTATGACATAGAATGTTCTGAGTGGTTTCTAGGGCTTAACTATGGTATTGTGGATGGTTACTAGAGAGTTGCTGGGGAATTCTAAGTGGTTGCTATATGTTTTTTGTTCCAGCAAATAAATGCTCCATTGATATAGGATATTCTGGGTTGTTGCCAGGTCATAACTATGTAGTTGCTATGGTGTTCTTGATGGTTAAAACAGTGTTGCTAGGTTGTTTCCTCCTATCTCATGATTTCTTCTTTCTTTGTGCATCTTTGGGATTTTTTCACCTGTTTTATCGTCCAGTGGATGAAATTCTTAAGTCTAATTACTTATTAATTAATAGAAAAGTAAATAATAAAGCGTCTTTACTAGAAGGAATCTTTTTCCGCAATTACACTTTGTCCAAATTAATTACACTAACAATAACAAACTAGCTAATGCATGGATTTGAAGGGCACACTTCATATTTCTCTTTACTGCGACTTTTAAGAGTGTGAAAAGTTACATGACGTGAAGGCTAAATATGGCGACCCATACTCGGAATTTGTCTCTGCAGTTAGTGAGCACACATTAGGAGCAGTGAGCAGTGAGTAGTGAACACACACACTTGGAGCAGTGGTCAGCCATTGTTGTACCCAGGGAGCTATTGGAGGTTTGGTGTAGAGTTGAGTCGGATACTCAGCTGAAACGAGTATCCGGTACGGATAAAGCACTTTTGCAGAGTACGAGTATCATACAAGTAATACGAGTCAATATCTGTGCTTGGATTGAATAAAAATCCTCATTGGCTAGCTGAATGTGTATAGGCTAGTCACAGCACCCCTCCCCTACACATACAGATTTGCTGTGTCCCGCTCTTCTCACTCACACACAGAACACTAAGAAGAGAGCAGCTCTCTTTCTCTCTCTGTCTCTCTCTCTGTCACTCAGGTTCATGGGTCCTTTCCGTTAACGTTTAGGGTTTCTTCAGCTTAAGGTTTGTTTTTCATTTTGGATTGTTTGTAGTACTTATTAACCAGTAGAGTTCTGGTAAACGTGGGGTTTGTTCAGACGTGGTGTTTGGTAGAATGCGACTAGTGTTGCGTCTCTGCCTGTCGGAGATTTTCTTTTTCTTTTTTTAACCGTCTGCTGGCTCTAACCAGTTTTTTGACTTCATGCAAAAAATAATGATTAAAAATTATGATTTCTTCAAAATTGCAACCGCATGTGTTGTATTCATTGTTGCAAAACTTGTTCTGTATTTAGTTTGTTTGTTTTCATGATCAAAACCATTGATCTGAAGCTCAATGCTGATCCTATCATGTAAATAGTTTTTTAATCAGCAATAAATATAACAATTTCTCGCATATCAATTGCATGATTAAAAATAACATACAGTTTAAAGCCCCGCCCATTTCAAGACAACCCGCCCACTTCTGGGTTAGGCCCCGCCCAGTCCAAGTACAGATACAGATAATTCATACGGTTAACAGATACAGATACAGAAAATGCTGTACTTGCTCCTTCCTAGTTGGGTGCCTTGCTCAAAGGTACTTCAGTCATTGGTATGGAGGGTGGAAGGGTGGAAGGGTTTACTCCCAGATTTACATTTTTCCTGCCACTATTAAGAATCAAACTATTTTTGTTGTTGTTTTTGCTGCTGCTAAATTTTAGAGATGCTGCTGATTGAGTTTATCTTGTTTTTTTTTTTATTATTCCTCTATTTTTAGCTATGGCACAACGCAGTGGTAAAGTATGCAGGGTTCAAATGTCATCATCATCAGGTTACTAGTCCTGAGCTTTAACCATTTGACAACAAAACATACATACAATAAGCATTCTCATTTTCTAAGTGACCTTTAAAAAGTCATCAGTGCTTTGTGATCATCAGCTGTCATTACTGGTATGGTGATAGCATCCCCCCCTGGAAAAGACAGCGCTGTCATAATGGATTTAAGATGTATCATCACAATTGAATCTAAACTAAATCAAACCAATTGTGTCCCTCGCTCTTGTTAGCAATGTAGAGGACGGGCGTCATATTGGTGCCTCTCACAGCAATGATGATGATGGTGATTTGGGCTGCTATATTTAGATTGTCTCTGTTCAAACTCCCTGCAGGTTTGCTAGTGCCATGAAGCTGCTTTTATGGAGAATCCAAACACAAAACTAGACCTTCAGAAGGAGTATTGAAACGCAACAGACTGAAAGTTTGTGATGTGAGCCCGAAGCTCTGTGTTTGAAGATCTGCATTTATGCTCAATCCAAAAATGAGTATTAAAAATAGTTTAGTTATGCATTTAGAGAAGTTTAGACTTAAAGGAATAGTTCACCTCCAACACTTTCTTGTTTTATTTACTCGCCCTCCATGGAACCGCAAAAAAATCTCCTCATAATTATTAATTTATTATATTTTAAATATTTGAATGTCCACATGAATACATGCAAGAATCAATTGTGTGCTTTTGCTTGTCTAGCTGTGTTTATTTTAAGTCTCCCACTGGACATTTAAGGTACTGCACTGTTCAGGCAGTTTACTGTTTGTTTCTCTCAATGAACACAGTCAAGAAGAAAGTTTATACAGTTCCTATGAGCCATTGATTCCATAATTTAAACCTTTATTTATATTTATCATGTAAGTGCAAATTGAATGTAAAATTTAATATTTAAAATTTTTAAATAGTGATTCGAAGTGTTTAAGAATTGTTTTTACCAAGATTATTGCATTATTTTTGTTTTGTGCTTTAGCATGCTTTATTATTAAATTATAATATTATTATAATGTATTATTATAATATTAATACACTATACATAATGTAATTATGTAATTAGCATAATGTCATGCTAATTTATCTTATGATTGTTCATAATCTCATTTGAATATAATTCCTCTATGTATATTGCATAAAATAATGTTAAAAATGAACTATATAAAATCAAACTGCAATGTTAAGTTGGATATGTGTATGTAACGGTGAACATAATGTCCATACACATTCTCTCTTCTTGTAGTTTTACAAAAATAATTAAGAAAAACAATCTGTAGTCTTCATCTCTATATTTGATTTTAGATCACAAGATTCTAGCTGCAAGTCGTCAAAAAGATCAAACTAAAGCTGAAGCAACTCAAGTTAAAGCATATTATCCAGAAAAAGACACAGCTATATTGAGGGGGAAAAAGCAGAAATATTATGCATATCTGTTCTTGCTACAATCTCATAGAGAATTAACTGCAGCATCTGCTGAAGCAACAATTTCTGAGACAGCAAGCTGACGCTGAAAGGGAAATATAGACAAATTTGACCATGAGACATACTTAGTTTGCACTCAGCGCACTAAGGAGTGTGTATCATCTTCCTGATACTCCAATTCTACAGTCATCTTCGAGGAGCACTGAACCTCTTGAGTGTGAAGAAAATTAAAATAAAACTTAAAAATAAGACAATGGATAACCAGACAGACAAAGATCATGGACCATTTCCAAGCATCTCCAGCTCCAAGCTTTAGAGTTACCATGGCTAGTCTGCTGTGCACATCTGATTTAGCTAACTACATAGTAAGAAAGGAGATGGTGAATTCTGGGTTTGTTAAGTTTGATGATTGCTCTGGGAACTATTGGACCTGGAAATCCACCTTTTCAAGATGTCATAGTGGACCTCAGACTAACAGCTAAAGAAGATGATTTAGCCAAGATTCATCCGTACAAGCCAAACAGATCAGGTGGGGTCGTGCACACTGTCCGACAGCAGGTGTCAGTATGCTTTGACAGCTATTGCGAGGAGACAAGTTTATGGAATTAGAATCTTCAAAATTTACCTGGTTTAGCAATTCTTGAAACAGCAAGGGGAGTCAATCCCATCATTGAGATGTTCCCCTTTAATTTGCAGAAAAGATGGATAACTCTAGGAGTTAAGTACAACGATGATTAATATGTCTCTTTATTAACTCTCTATCTCTGCCTGTATTGCCTCCCGTTTCCCAAATTTGACTTGTCTCTCACTCTCATTCCTCATCCACCAGTGGTCTTTCACCAGCCAGCCGCCGCAATCTGTTTAGTCATCTGTTCCTCCTGATCTCCTGAAGGCTGCCTGGGATTGGGCTGCCCCAGTGCCCCCTGCTTTATTAGTTTTCTGTTGACTTCTTTTGTCAGGTTATGTGCAAAATATCTAAAAAAATAAGAGCTTGTGCCAGCAATTGAATCTCATTCTGATTCCTAGCACATCCATTGTCGACATGTCGTGCTTTTAGAGGAAACACCCTGAATTAAAGAAAAATGAAGCTCAAAGAACAGTCTATCTGCGTTAGATGTTGTGGTTCCACTAAACGCATACCAAAAGAATGTGGGTCAGCAGTTAAATGTAGAGAGTGATCGATAGGTCTCTGACCAGGGCCAGCTCCATGAAGAGAGGACGTTCCTGGTGACAGAAGAAGAGCAAGGTAGAGAGTCTGAAGGAATTGTATCATCAGAGGTAATTTCCAAGTGCACAGAAATCAAAGTTCCCAGACCTAGATCATGCTCAAAATCTGTTGGTTGACAATTATCCATTTAACTCCTCTGCAAAGGCTAAGAGGATGTATGTAGTTCTGGACAACTAAAGTAACCAGTCTCTAGTAAGGTCTTTCTACTTCGAGATGTTTGGGATCAATGGAGGTACTTTGCCATATACTGCTGTGGGGACGATTTGGAAATCCATTGCCGCTTGTATATTCTTTTATTTTTCTTACTTGTACCTATATTCTTTTCTTTGTCTTATTTTCTAATGTTCTTTTCCTTTCTCTTATTTGAATGATTTGTAAAGATTTATAATCAAGTTAGGGAGTCTTACTAGTTAAAACCTTTCTTTACTTTTCTGTATTTTTCCATAAAGTAAGGATGAATATTGTCAGCACTTCTCACCAGATAGTACATGTTACCAGAATGTTTTGGGAAGTCTTTCTGTTGATAGTTGGAGCCTGAGCCGAGTTCAGATTTGGAGAAGCTGTGTATCTGTGTCTGTGTGTATAATGTGGTCTGTATTGGTGAGGTTAACTGTCATCATTTAACCGTCATCATTGATGACGTAGTTATTGCCCTCTGTTAGAGTAGTGGTCCCCAACCTTTTTATTGTCACGGACCGGACAAGGATGTGAGATTGTCACATTACCGACATTAGTGAGGAAATGTTGATTTGATAACTGGAGTTTGCGTTCTATCAATTGCTGAGTAATTACTCAAAAGAACATGACTATTGAAGAAAATGTTTACAAAAACACCAATTAAAAAACGTGATTCATTTTGAAAGATTGCATGCTAACGCTGTCTAGATTAGTCTAGATTTAACCACCAAGATTAATGTATCCTTCATATTATTTTAATGCATTCTGAAAATGTAAGCATAATTTACTGAATTTAATGCATCTACTCGCTCCTTCTCCTCCTTCTTCTCGTCCTGCTCCTCCTCCTTCTCCTACTGCTCTTCCTCCTCCTCCTCCCCCTCCATCCCTTCCCGCTCCTCCTCCTGCTCCTACTGCTCTTCCTCCTGCTCCTCCTCCTCCTCCTGCTCCTCCTTCTCCTCCTGCTCTTCCTGCTCCTCCTGCTCTTCCTCCTCCTCCTCCTCCTCCTTACCCTCCTGCTCTTCCTCCTCCCCCTCCTGCTCCTGCTCCTCCTCCTTCTCCTCCTGCTCTTCCTCCTCCTGCTCCTCCTTCCCCTCCTGTCTATGTCTCTCATGCTCCACCAGCTTGGGGGCTCATCAAGAGAGTAGTTAAATATGTCCTTACAAGCCGTGTCATTGAGGTTAAGACCCTCCCTCCTCTGCAGAACAGCTGAGCAGCAAATTGTCTAAAATCAGCTGCTTGCTGGCAGAGAGAGGTCAGAGGTCTAAACTTGAGGTAACGTTCATACGTTAGTCCAGTCGTTGGTGACTCTGGTGGCAGACATGTTCCCCTTCCCATAATTCCAAGGCCAGAGAACTAGAAAGAAAAAGGAAAAAATAAAAAAAAAATTCCTTCCTTTCTTAAATGGTGGTTTCAGTATGTCACAGAATATTAACGGGAGGACTCAGATGCATGCAAAATAAGGAATTATTTCTTGTAACAAAAGAAACATAATGCATACAAAAGAAAGCACCCACAAGGGGGAAAACTAGGAACTGAAACACAATAACTAGACACTGTAAGAGCAAACACAAACCAACCGGATAAGACAGCTACATGGAACAAGGAACACAACAAGCACAGACATGGAGAGACAACAAAACCACAATTGACATCAAACACAACGGGGTAATTATAGGCACACGAGGGAAGGTAGTGAACAGAAACAGCTGACTACACTCAAGGGAAACAAGGTAACAAGAGACCGGGGCAGACGCTTGACAGGACACGAACACGCAGCAAATGCAGACGCGCATCGCCACATATTCACAATGCAGACGAGACGACGAGCAGTTGGTAACCAACCGACTGCGTGCGCCACAAACAGCATAAAGGCACGTGGACACGAGAGCGTGCACGAAACGTCACGCGTTCTCACACAAACATGAAGAGAGAACAGTGTAAGGGTTCTATCGATCAAAACACTAGAAACCGAAACTGGCGTGACAGAACCCTGACATTCATTGTCTTCATGAAGTGAAGAATATCAAAGGTATATGTAATCCACCCAAGTAATTGAAGCTGGATTTATATGTTTTTGTTTCATATTTATTGTACTAATTTTTAGTAATTTTATTCATGTATCTTTGCATCTTTCCCAAAAAGACTCATGGCTGTATTAGAGCAAAAGGGTGCTTCTACTAAATACTGAGTAAAGGCTCTGAATACTTAGGACCATGAGATATTTCAGTTTTTCTTTTTTAATAAGTCTGCAAAAATGTCAACAATTATGTGTTTTCTGTCAATATGGGGTGCTGTGTGTACATAAATGAGGAAAAAAATGAATTTAAATGATTTTAGCAAATGGCTGTAATATAAAAAGATTGAAAAATGTAACGGGGTCTGAATACTTTCCGTACCCACTATACATGTATAATTTCTTCTTTGCCTATTGCAAAAAACGTTTAGACATGTTTTATCACTTTGTTTTTTCGCGAAGGGAGGTTCGGGCATAGTTGAGTGCACCAATGTTATTGGCGTCACATGTATGCCAACTCGCTGGAGATGAGTCACATGTGCTACTTTCCTTAATCTATTCATCCTTGCTGAGGTTTTTCCAAATAGTTGTCTTAATGGTTTTATTGCACTAGTTAAGTCATTATTGTTTTATATTTGCATTCATCTTGTGTATGTGTGTTTTATTCATACAAGTAAAATGTGAATGATTCATGCAATTTGTGAACTGATTATAAAGTGTGTATACACTTTTTTTTTTTGGTAAACGTTATTGATGTCACGTGCGCCAACTCATTGGAGATGGAGATATGAGTCGCATGTGCTGCTATCGTTAATCCTATTCATCTTTGCAGAGATTTTTCTAAATACTACTTTAGAACTGTTTAATTGCCTTAGATTTCAACACAAGTGGATTGTTTTCCAATCTCTATGACATATTGAATGTTGTGAGGAGAGCGACGGATTTAGTGTCATTATTCAGATTTGTTTCCTAAAAGGAAGGATTTCCTGCATCTATTGTAGGCAAATTGCGTTCACACACACTGAACTGAGTCAATTACAACAGAACTGGTACATTCTCATTTCAGATTTCTTTTGTAATTGTTTTATTTTGTTTTCATTCTTCGTTGTCATTGATAAATGGTCTATCTATCTATCTATCTATATCTATCTATCATAATAACAATATATAATATATAATATATATATATATAGCTCTGGAAAAAATTAAGAGACCACTGCAAAATGATCAATTTCTCTTGTTTTACTATTTATAGGTATGTGTTTGGGTAAAATTTACATTTTTGTTTTATTCTATAAACTACTGATAACGTTTTTCCCAAATTCCAAATAAATATTGTAATTGAGTGCATTTATTTGCTGAAAGCCACAACTGGTCAAAATAACAAAAAATTGCAGTGGTCTCTTAATTTTTTCCTGTATATATATATATATACACACTTGTCTCGACTCACGGTTAACTCGCTAATCCTATTATGTCAATGTTTTTGAAGTGGAACCGCCAAACTCCTTATTTGTCTTACCATTTTCTCATCGGTTACGTCGATTCTTTAATGTCGCCGAATCCTAGTATCTCGAGCAAAAAAGAGGGACAAATTCGCCACTTCACATGGTTGTTTCGTGACTCATGATCGTACCTAGTCCACTGCATATGCGCTGAGTTCGCGTTGCATGTGGATCGCACGTGAATCTCCAGTGACGCTTGTCTTACAGTGCAGAATAACTTCTGTTCTGACATGCACTCTTCTCAGCGCAGATGCGGATTGAAGAACCCGGTTATTAAAAGATGGGACGAAGCCGAATTTGTTGAGAAAGCACATTAGACAGGCAGAACGCAAGAAAGTATACAATCTAGTACAGTGTGATGACCTCACGAATATGTTATGAGCGACTGTGTTTACACTCTGAGCGATCACTGTGGTTGCAATGTTGGAGAATATAATTAAAGGTTTGTACCGAGAATCGAAGGTGTTTTTTATTGTATACTGGTAAATCTCTGCTGTTAGTTGGTGCACATATGCCTTTTGTTGTTAACAAAAATATATAGTGTATGTACATTTTTGTAGCATGCCGATCGCTTCATCAAATAAATCGCCAAATCGCATCTTCTGTTATCTCGACGCTTTTTTGCAACCCCTGAGGCCGTCGACATAACCATATTCCACTGTATGTATACACACACACACACACACACACACATATATAGAACCCTTTGGCAGGTTCCTGGCACAGTAACAATGGTGCCTGGCGTTGTGTGATGAGGCCTGAATAAAATGATGCCTTGTCAGCCGAGCGCATCTTTCCCTGAGAGACCAGTCTCTTTTCCTGTATATGTATGCTGGTGGTCCAGGAGGGGAGAGAGGAAGGATTCCTGCACCAGGATTACATAGAGCCGCTAGATTCATTTCTCTGCACAAGGATGCATGAGTCAGCCTCTGTCGGCCTAAGAATGGTCAAGCTGCTTTGCCCCAAAAAGGGGATCAAGGAGGAGAACATGTGCAGCTGCCTGGACCTCGTCCCCTTTACCTGGACCAACCCGTCTGACACATGTTTATTTGGACACTTTATTTTCCCTTTTTTTCTTTCTGTCTTTCTCCGAGGCCTGATGCCACACGCACTGTGTCTGTTGTTTGCTCCTCCGCCACATAGCGTACGGACATGCTAATTTCTCTTCTGTTTGTGCACAATCTCATTTGAATATAATTTCTGTATGTATTACTTTACTTTAAAATAATGTTAAAAAGGAACTATGTAAAAAATCAAACTGTAATGTTAATGTTACATACGTGTGTATGCAAGTGTGAACATAATTTTCATATTTTTTTTCCTGTTTGAGATTTTACACAAAGACATGAGAAGAACAATCACCAGTAAAGTCTCTAAAGTTATTAACTTCTATGAAGTTTTTTTCTAAGGGTGTACATTAAGCCTTTGCTCAAACTACACAATTGATCTGAACAGAATAAATTGCATTTGGTGTCAATAACATCCAACCTGCAATTAAACTTCAGTGTGCACATTTCTTAATCTTTAGGCAGTTTAACTGCTCAGGACAAACAAGGGACTCATGATCAACCATCACAAAACAAAAACAACAGGCGTGTCATGTTTGTGTATATTTGTAAAGCCCTTATGAACTTGTAAGTCCTCTATTGTTCAGATTAAATATTTGGAAGTATTTTCATTCAGCAGCAGCAGGAAATATGTTATCGAGCCAGATTTGCTTATCGAGTTGAGCCAGCTTGTTTTCAGACTGTTTGAGTGGCTCTTGTTCTTTGGCATCTGTTTGGTTTCAGTCAGAGATACATATTTATGGGAAGTAATTTATTTCTATTTCTCTATTATGTTGTTACATAGCCTTTCTTTATTCTTCAAGAAAGCAGGTGCAGCTAAGCTCTAACACATAATTCACTTGATCTCGGTAAGCACTTAAAGTCACCATGAAATCAATTTTTCGTTTGTTTTTGTGGAATGTTCCAGTATTTTTTATAGGCCTAAATGATTTATTCTTGCAGATCATCATTTTGTTTTTTAAACTCATGTGCCTTGTAATCTTTAATCAAATTAACTTCCCCTCCCTCTTGCAGCAAGATCTCTTCTCTGATGACGTGTTTATTGGCACAAAGGCACAGCAACCTGTCACTCACACTCGTATTTCCAGATGGACAAAATCAATTCCCATCCTACGTTTTTTTCTTTTTCCAGAAGCTTTCACTTGGATATATGTCACAACAGATGAAGTGCAACTGTTGCAACTTACATCTCATGCCGATTTGAATAGACGTTAAGACCTATTATCTCTTTGTATTAATATGGCTTCCTTTTCTTCACTTTCTGGATTATACTTAATAAATCCCGAAAAATTTACACAAGGCTGTCATTAATCATTAGCTTAGGGCTGTTCACACACCTCACTGATTAATAGTTTTTCTGCTTTAATTTGCACTCAGTAAAGCAACAGATATCTTCTGAAGTTTAATTATTCATAACAGGTGTGTCTGATTAACAATAAAATACTATCTGCATGCATCAACAGTCTTGAGTCTAATGGAGCATTTACATCACCATTTTCAACCAAAAACTGAATTTTTTTAATTTAACTGTTCATTTATATGACAGTGGCCTTTTGTGGCTCCAAAAATGCAGATTTGTGACGGCATGTGTCTGCGTATTATGTGTTCAGTCTATAGATGCATTGTGTTTCTTGTGTGGTAAAGTGACTTGGCTATATAATATATGTTTTGAATAATACACTATTTTAATAGTAAAAATAAAGAAATTAAGAAATGCAAAATACAGGCAAACAAATATTTAAACTCCACTTTTATAATGGATCTGTTCTGAAAGACATAAAGACAGAAAAGGTTAAAGGGGTTAGGGTTGGAAAGGGGGGGGCGCTCGGCTCGGTCCAATGACGGTTTCTGAGGAGAGGGTGAAGGATCACTGCGCATTCGGTCTTTTCAGTTGCGGCAAATTTGCGTTCGCTTATTATCTGCGAGTTGATTTTAGAAAGCCAATTGGTCGTCGGTCGTTAGTATAATAATTTGGTAAATATACATTCAATTATTCTATCAAACTCGTTACTCTTATTACATCAGTGTCGCACAAAGTCTCACGCTGTCTGCTACGTGGATCTCACGGTCACAAACTCTCCAGTCCGATCAATAATCAGAGGTTATGGCTAAAGTTATTTAACAGACCGCCTATGCTTGTCGTGATTTAAATAACTGTTTAGTTTAGCCCCCTACAAACGCCTATTGTGCGACTTAATTAAAGTCGAGCAGTTAATCAGAAATCTCAGCTGATATGCTCAATGCTCCATCTAACCCAGGGGTTTTCAAAGTGTGGGGCGCACCTCCCCCTGGGGGTTGCCAGAGCATGCCAGGGGAGGCGTGGAGAGTTGTAAAAAATGATAGTCTAATAATAACTCGCCAAACTTGTATTAAACCTCCATCATTTTACATTTCCCTGTGATGTCATTCAGTCAAGGCTGCAAGCGGCAGTGGTGCTGAAGCTTTGGTGGAGAGTAGGCATGTGAAATTATTTTGTTGGGACACTCAGCATCATGAATGAATCTGACCACCACAAGACAGAGCAGCCATGAGCATTCCGATACCTTCCCTTAAATAACCCAGACCAGGACAGGAACCTCTTTGAAGTGTTAAACATAACAATGGACCTTTTGGTTCTTGATAACAGGCCGTAATTAGCACGGAAGACCTTGGGAGGGGCAGACCCATCCGAAAATAAGCCAGACAATACTAAACTCTTTAACCTTTAACACCCGTGGTTTGCTTCTTATGGGAATAAGACCTTTGTACCAGTCACACTTAAGCCCCGTCCACACGGAGACGCGTATCACTGCATCCGCATACATTTCTTATCGGATTGGCGTTCCGTCCACACGCATCCGGCGATTTGGGAGACTGAATCCGCTCTCTTTTGATACCGGGTCCTAAAGTGGATAGATCTGAATAGATCTGTGGACGGCCAATCTGTATATTTTTTTGTTTACCGATGATGTCATCACATCACATGTTGGCTGCGTCACAGTAACAGCAACAGTGTTGCCAGATTGGACTGAAGATTCCAGCGCAACTACAGCTTAAAACCCTCCCATTTTAAAAAATACCAGCCCTAAGTGCGTACTCTTATAAATAACAAAAAATGTTGAGCGATTTTATGTATCAAAAACCATCCCAAATTTTATCAACCAGCCCAATGCATTTTTTCCCGGTCAGACGTGACAAAAAGGTAACTAGCAATCTGGCAACACTGAACAGCAACAACAATGCGCATGCTCAAAGTCTTCTTCTCTGTGTATAGTGTATTGTCTGTGGCAGAATTACAGCGCCCCATACTGGTCTGGCATATAAACTGCGCCGGATTCAGTCGGTTTCAGTGGTATCGTGTGGACGCTGATATTTTTTTTTGAACGAGGAAAAAAAAGATCGGATAAGGAACACGCCGGCATCGTGTGGATGTGGCCTTAGACATTTCAATTGATACCAAACATGAATAACATTGTATGATAATTCTTTACATTAAACCATATAGTCCATATGGTTTAATGTAAAAAATTATCATGGGTGAGTTTCAGGCCCTTTGGAGGGAAGAGGTGGGGGGAAAGGAGGTGAACATATTGAAATGCAAAAGTGAGATTGGGGTGTTATGCCCAGCAGGTTCTGTCTCTGGGGATGTGGATTATGTCACAGCGTGATGCGTCTCGGCAACAGTTTGGCGTGAATAGTCTCGGCCAATCTTGTCCACCTTACAGGGTTAAGTCTACGTAATCTGAGGGGTCAGTGGGGTCAAAATAAAGTGAGATTTTAAGAGGATACTTGTTTTAGCTTGTTGTGCTTTTCAAATAAACTGAAAAAGGTCAATAATTAGTTAGTGTTTTGTGTTTAGATTTTATTTAATTGTTTAAAAGTTTATAATGCATCAATGTCATGTATGTAATTATGTATCTTTCTGTTTTTTAAGAAATTAATACTTGTATTCAGTAAATATGCATGAAATTGATTAATTGTGATAATAAAATTTATTATGTACAACATTTCAAATAAATTCTGTTCTTTTTCCAAATAATTCTAAAAATGGCAGCAAAACTATTTTTAATCATTGGTACTAATCAGTAATGTTTCTTGATCAGCAAATCATCATATTAAAATGAATACTGAAGACTGAAGTAAACATTCTGAGATCTCAGCTTTTAATTAAAATATTCACATACAAAACAGCTATTTTAAATAATAAAAATATTTTGCAATATTATTTTTTTCTATATGTGTTTCAATCACATAAAAACAGATTATAAAAACTCTTTTTTTTTTCAAACTATCTTTCAAAACCACAAACTTATGCTAAAATATAGAATGTATTTCAGAACAAAATGGAGCTCTCCTGAAGTTTTGTATAACATTTAGCTAAAAAAATATCTCTTGCCATGATGTAGTATTTTTTCCCCCCGTCTGATAAGAGTGGACAGGTTTTAAAAGATTTTTGTATATGTCTGAAATTAATTTTCAATTCAAAATGTACCCTCGTGTAAAACATGATAACTAGTCTCAGCCTGGTTAAGAATTTTCAATTATCCAAAATCACACAAGCACCTTTCAGGGTGGACCACGATTGGGACAGCTGGCGTCTTCCTCAGCGATGACAGATTTGGTAGAGATTGAACAGAAAGCTGGCAAAGCAGTGTGTGATTAAACAAGACATAGATCCAGGCGGCGAGTGCATGAATGGATCAGCGTTTGAGTCTTGAGTGCCAAAACCCCTGCAAACGCATCACACCAGGATCAATAGAATGAAGTACAGCTTAAGAGACGTATTTCAGCTAAAACGTGGCCCTCATGCTGATCTACGACAACTGTTAGGCTGTAAATCTGAGTAAACATCTGTAAATCTGCAATAGCTAGATGATTCTGGGTTTTGTAGTATATAGTTGGTTGGCGTAATCCATCTTTTATATTATCAGAGAGAAGTCAGATTTCTGTGGAAATATAATATTGGAGATATAAAAAAAAATATTATGTTTGCTCACAATGTAATGACATTGCTGTCTAGGAAAACAATTTATTGAAGATATTTAAAAAACACCATTTGTTGGTTATTTTTACTGAGGGAAAAGTTGTGTAACTAAACAAAATCAAGTTGGAGTTGTTTGTTTAGTTCATTTTGCATTATTAATACTCATTAAAGCACCACGCTAGTGAACCCAACTCTTGACCTGAACAGATTTCTGCAATAATTTAGTTTCATTGTACCGGCGAATGTGCACAACCATGTGATTTTGTTTTGTTTTTCTCTAGTCACAAATTGAATGAGTAATTTATGTCCCAAATACAATACAGAGTTTATCACTTTAGCTGCTTTAGTTTTGCATTCCACAGCAAATTGTATTATGTAAAATATGTATAAAAAAGCTCACAACATAAGCTTATTACAGGACAGTTTGGGGTCATAGAGTTTCTCCACTGGCTTGTTACAGTAAAATAAAGTTTTTCACAGTACTGCCAAGAATAATTTCTCTGCTTGTCAGTAAAACTAACCTGTCAGAAATAATTAGCTAGAAAGGATGGCCTGAAATGTGTGAAGTCACAAGCTATTCAAGAAATACAGAGACTGTAAATAACAGATCTGAAAAGAACGCTGTATATTTCAGTTTGACTATACGTTTATAGCTCTTATAGAGAGCTTTTGATTTCTTGTTGCATTTTCTGTTCCTCTCAGAATTGTTCAACTCTTTGTGCTCCTTATCCAAGGAACATTTGATTCAATTGATCATCACTGTATGTGTATGTAGTTCTCCTTGTTGTTTCTGTTGACTATATGTTTGTGTTAGCACTGCTCTTACGCTTACCGTTGAAATCATTAAAGAACCATTTGATCTTCATCCTCATCTTTGCCCTGTGACGTGTAGTGTGACTGAAATATCACTGTAAAAAATCTCTAAAAATCTTTTCAAGCAACATAGCATGCAAAGTTTTCGCCATCTCAACTATAGTAGTAGCCTTGGAAGATTGACATCTTCAACCTTTATTCAAATGTTTTTTTTTATTGTTAAAGAATTTTTAAGCATATTGCATTGTTGAGCTTGTAGTTATTTGTGATAATGCAATGAAACAAATTGCGCGTTTACATGATATTCATTCTTGAAAAAATCAAGAGACCAACAAAATATTAATAACTGATTATGTAGTAGTCAGTGTATGCTTTTTCCTGTGAGCGTTTTGATTTTCTATGTCTTTTCTGGAAGTTCACAAGTTCTCAAAACATCATTTATCACATGATCTTGTGAAGACACATGCTGACAGAAGATTGTAAGCTATCAGATTTGTGAGCTGTCTTGATGAGGTTCTCTGCAAAGTTTGAAAATCATTAAATTTGTCCTTAATGGTTTAAAATGGGTAAAAACAATGTTTACGGTCTAAGAATTGACTTTCAAACAAAGAAAAACATTTCAGCTGCTTGTTTAATGGTTGCTGCATGTGAAACAGTAGTCTAGCATCTATCCTACTTTCTCCTGATTACTTCACTGTGACTAGATGGCCCAAGTGACTGAATCTAAAATAAATCTAAAATAAAGGTTTTAAATGTATTAATCTAGTTCATGTCAGAATGTTGTAGAAGTTTAGGATGCCTCAATGTATTGCTTCATTTGAATAGATATTGGGTGTTTTGAATTCAGAAAGCTTTCCTGTAGCTCAAACAATAGAGGTCATGGGTCACGCCAAGGTCATGACCTTTTAATGATATTTCTGTCGAGGGAGATCTGCTTCTCCTTTATCCACAACAACAGAAACCTCTCCATCTCATCATTCATATTCGAACAGAACTTCGATATAATCCTCACGCCCTTGGAAGGATTTACATTCTGGATAACATCGTTCTGCTTTAGGATGGTACATATCGTGGATGCGCTGCGATCATAAGCGCGTGCGAGATTACTCACGCGGACAACGCGCTCATATTTATCCACAATTTCATGCTTCATTTCCATGTTCATTATGCGTTTCTTCTTCTCACTACAATCCTTACTACTCACTTTCTTAGAATTTATTGCTATTATGAAGAATAACGCACAGAATAGAGAGACGCTTGTATCTCGAGGTATTACTGTATTATATATATATATATATATATATATATATATATATACCGTATTTATTCGAGTATAACGCGCACACGTGTATAACGCACACCCCTAATTTTCGATTAAAAATCGGTATACAATTTTGTTTCACACCAACCATTGTACCTATGTGTATATTTCACTATGTGAACAAAAGCGATCACAATTAATTAATGTTAACCATTTAATCACTTATAAAAGTATCACTGTGGTGAATGATGCAGCCAAACCAAGCGAAGCAGAGAGAATGAATGAGTTAAGGGGTGATAAAGGGGTTGGAATCGCATGACTGTGTTATGAGTATACCTTAACATGTGGGCGAGGAAATGTGGGCGAGGAAGCGGTGAGGGGACTTTTTTTTTTCTTCGCCCTCCCGTACAGTGAGCGGCCTCAAAGGACCGGCCGTCAAAACAAACCCCACCCCACCCCAGCCCTCATGTATAACACGCACCCTAACTTTGATTTATTTTTTTGGTAGAAAATATTGCGCGTTATACTCGAATAAATACGGTATATATATATATATATATATATATATATATATATATATATATATATATATATATATATTAGGGTGGTGCTTGTAAAATTGGAGATGAGCTGTAATAGTGATGCTCACTTTATCAAACACAAATAACAAGGCTCAATATTCTATCTGTGGCTCTACATCAAACCTTTGAAGTGTTTCAGTCATCAAACGGATCCTTCAAAGCTCAATCTGCTGTTGGGAGGGAGTCAAGGTGGAGTTGTCCTTTATTAGACGACATTGGTTTATCCATATTTCTTAAATGATTGAGACACTCTCTCATTAGGGCTTGAGTTCTTATTTTGTGTGCAACAGCTGTGAGAACTGGACCAGCAGGAGGACGGGCGGATCTTTGTCATTCCTCTAGCGCCCCATGGAGCATCATCATGATGCTAATGTCTTTCACACTTCCCTGCTTTTCGCTTTTCTTTGAAAACATGATCTTATTGACTCCACTTAAGCTTTCTGAAGTGAAACCAGTCATAAAGTAGATTAAAGAAATAATCATATTTTCTGTAATTTTATACCTTTCCTGGGAATCGAACCTATGTTCCAATATCCCCAAACCCCAATATTAAAATGAGGAAAAATGGAAAAAAAATCTTATGTTTTTCACAATTTAGCATTATTACACTGTCTGACATTTTCATTTTTATTGTATTATTTTCATGCACTCTTATACATGTCTGTTTGTAATATCTGCTTTGAAACTATAGACAAAAACTTGTAAAGGTATGCACACAATCCTTGTAATTCCAATGAATAATGCAAACTAAAAAATTAAACATTATTTTGTACAATTTCTTTAACCTACGCTTATTGTAAAACGTGACTGGTGACATTTTAGCAAAATATTCCATTGCTTTTTGCACGTTTCAAAGAGAAATGTCCAATGTGAGTGTAAAACTTGAGTTTTGAGTGAGTGCCATATTTTTCTTGCATATTCATATATTTGTAACTCTTAAAACTTTGCATTGTTTATATGGTGGCCAAACCTGCTGCGGGCATCATGTCCTCTGTGAAGACGAGACCTTTATTTCCTGATGGAATGATAAACTCAAACATATTCAGAGGTGTGGCCGTTTCTGTCCTTGAAAGCAATTATTACGATCCATAAATATGCCGCATGGTGTTCAAAAACACTGTCACATTGAACTGTCAAATGAATGTCGACACACACAGACAGATGCAAGTGAAATGACTTTTGTAGTCCTTGTCATTTGCACAGATGCTAAAAGACTTCTGTAATGTGAGCATGAGCTTCGGGTCGCAACCGACATTAAGTCGCCTCTCTACTCTTGGTAATGCATCTCTTTCTGTCTTTTTCTCCTTGTGTTTATGAGCAGATTATTATGAGCTGGCACGAGAATGTGGGTTGAAGGTTAATGTCTTGTGGCTGCTTGTGTATGTATAGTATGTTTCTCCATGCTTGATGAAGCAGGACAGCTCACTTCCTCGAGACATGTCCAATAAGGACAAACAGCAGTCTGAGAATCGCTGCGAGACCAATGACACCGGAGCGTGTTTTTCCCAAAGACGCTTCCTGAATTAGAGAGGTTTGTTTCTGTCTATTTTCTGAGGCAAATGTCCTAATGGATAATGCAAGAAAAGCCTCCAGATCAAGCCTTAATATTGCTGAAAAGACAAGACTTTACTCAAACCTGTCTTAGTCTAGTGTCCTTAGATGTCACCAAAACAAATATGAACATCAGAAAACTATATAGTAGTAGTGATTTTTGAGTGAAGAACAAAACACTAAACTTGGTAAGGGTATTTATCTGACAAAATTATTTGGCAATAAAAGGCAAAAAACATTTACAATTAAAGAAAGCATAAAACAAGCTTATGGGAAAAACATTCACTGCAACATAATCAGTTATTCATATTTAATCGGTTCTCTCTCATTTTTGCAATTTTTGTCAATAATTTCTTTGTCCAGTGGAACCCACTTATCTCGACTTAGGTTAACTCGCTAACCCTTTTATGTCAACGTTTTTGAAGTGCATGGACATGGTCAGAAACAATGTTCAGGTAGGCCGTGGCATTTTGCCCAATTGGCACTAAGTGGCCTAAAGTGTGCCAAGAAAACATCCCCACACTATTACACCACTGCCACCAGCCTGTACAGTGGCAACAAGGCACGATAAATCCATGTTCTCATTCTATTTACACCAAATTCTAACTCTAACAGAAATCGAGACTCATCAGACCAGGCAATATTTTCCAGTCTTAAACTGTCCAATTTTGATGAGCTTGTGCAAATTGTAGCCTCTTTTTTCTATTTGTAGTGGAGATGAGTGGTACCCGGTGGGGTCTTCTGCTGTTGTTGGCCATCCACCTCAAGGTTGTGCGTGTTGTGGCTTCGCAAATGCTTTGCTGCATACATCGGTTGTAACAAGTGGTTATTTCAGTCAAAGTTGCTCTTCTATCAGCTTGAATCAGTCGTCCCATTCTCCTCTGACTCTAGCATCAACAAGGCTTTTTCGCCAACAGGACTGCCGCATACTGGATGTTTTTCCCTTTTCACACCATTCTTTATAAACCCTAGAAATGGTTGTGTGTGAAAATCCCATTAACTGAGCACATTGTGAAATACTCAACAACACCAACAACCATGCCACACTCAAAATTGCTTACATCACCTTTCTTTCCCATTCTGACATTCAGTTTGGAGTTCAGGAGATTGTCTTGGCCAGGACCAACCCCTAAATGCATTGAAGCAACTGCCATGTGATTGGTTGATTAGATAATTGCATTAATAAGAAATTAAACAGGTGTTCCTAATAATCATTTAGGTGAGTGTATCTTGTGTGTGAAAAAACCAATCCAGCAACTACCTGCTAATCACTCAATCACTCATTGAGGATGTGGCTGGTGATGAAACTTAAACCAGCAAGGATAGGCTTTAACTTTTTAGGCTTTAATTATAGTTAACATTATTTCATTTATCCGTTATATCGAAGATAACTTTTTGAAGGATATTAGTTTACTTATGCTCTTTTTGAGCACTTGAGCTTAATTGATTCTTGAGTGTATGTAGACATATAAGTACGTTTTAAATTGTATTTCAACTTCAAAAAATAAACATGCTATAGCTCTCCAAGCAAATCAGCTGTTTCTTGTTTTTCACTGGCATGTCTCTTAGGTGCTGAGAACTAGAGTCTCAGTCTGAGTTAAATACTTAAGTATAGATAAAAACAATTACAACCAGTCTATTGCCTGGTTTCACTTCTGTTATTTATTTATTTTTCACTCTTATTATATTTTGAACTGTGACCATATTGTTTGCTATTTGGCAGTTTTCTTTCAGTTTTTGCAATATGTTTTTAAGTGTCTGAGTCACGCTTATTGTTTTTTTTTAAATCCACGACTGCAATACGTTTGCCAGGAATTTGATCCCAATCCCAATTCTTCTTCGTCTGTGTTTTGATTAGGAGATTCAGTACTCTTTTAGAAGTTGCGTAATAGTCACAGTGCCCTCTACCATATAACAGTGAAAAAGCGGAAAGCAAGGAAGAAGACGGGAAACTGCGAACATTCTAAGATTTTAATATATAAATCAATAAAACACAAAATGTAGGTAAAAGCGGCAGCACACACATTAACATAACATAACATAAAATATATATGTTTAATGTTATAACAAAACATGTATGTTATATATTTTATATGCTTTATGTTTTATGTTATATGTTGTGTTATAACAACATATAACGTGCAGGCGTTGTCCTCGTCCTTCACTATGATTGCTCCTTACATGTTCCAGTAGCTCCTTGCACCGTTCTCACGGCTCTCAGCCTCATCCTGCTGGCCATGGCCAGAAATTTCCGTCAATAGCAGGGAAGTGCTTTCTCGCAAATGACATACATTTCTGTCAATGGCGGGGAAAGAGTTAAAAGAGAATTTAGTCCGAATTTATGCGCATTTAATCCGGTGCGCCTTTAGCCCTGTTGCACCCTACTCTTTACACCTCTAAGTGTATGTAATATTGACTATTGAAGGGCATATGCAAAATCAATCTCCACCTCCTTGTATGTGTCCTTGGCTCTGAGCAGATTCATAATTCCCAGCATGTACTGTTTCTGACACAGAAAGGGGCGTTTGATTTGTACATTGTGAAGAGTTTTCAAAATTGACTGTGCCGTGTGTAAATACAAACCATATTAGAGCTGCTTTCTACTTTATCTGCATGAGTCAGCACTAATGCATTGTCTGCATTAGTTACTACACATCTCTTTTTGTTGGCTTTCAATACATTGTAATGTCTTTTGTTCTTCTCTGATTACTTTTATCGGTTATTTTATGGTCTTTTTAGTTTTTATTGTACAGCCCTTTGCTCAGCCTTGTTACTGTAATTAAAACTGCTCTCGAAATAAACTGAACTAAATACAAGCTGATTATAATAGTTGATTCAGTGTACCATCATTTTATTTAGTTTTGTTTTGGTAAAACATTTCAATTGTATCACAATTTTATGAAAGTTTCCTCACAGCTGAAAGGACATTCTTTATTGAAGAATCAACTTCGTATGTTTCTCTTTTTAAAATTTAATGCTAAATGTTTTTGAGATTTTTTTGATTCCAAGAGTTTCATTTATAAAATGATAGAAGAAACCATCTTACATATGGTCTAAGATAATTTTTCAAATGTGCATCCATGTGATTCAGAGAGAAGACAAAAAAAACACCTGCCTAGAACATGACATGGTGCTTTCCACCTCAAACACGTTTTTATAAATATGAACGTTGGCAAGGATTCAGCATACACACACTTTTATAAATGAAGCCCCTGATTTTGGTATCTTGGCATCAAATCTGAGCATAGTTTGAGACATTCATTGTCTTTTTCTGATTAAAATATGAGAAGAGGAGGTCAGTAAGAGTCTCCATTTAATCTTAATGTTCTTTAAGAGAAACAGCTGAGAAATGTTTTTTGCTATTGAGTCTGAAGTGGATGTGCTAGAAAAAAAGTTTAATAAAACATGGCTGAATGAGTGGTTTGAGTTTCATGATTTTTGTAAATTGTACAAAATCCACGAAATCTTAGCTGATGTACGTGGTTAGGGCCAAAGGGGAAAACCCATGGTTAACAAAATTAAACAAAGAGTGAGGAGATATTCAGCAGCGCTAGTAAAAGATGCAGCAAACACCTTCAAAAAAAATCCTTCTCAAATAGCCCTCTTTTCCCTTTGAGACACCACTGAGAGATTGATGACATGGGTCAGAGCATTACTATAAACCTTCCCAAGACTGAAATATTGTTTGATTGCTGGTTTGGTGATTATGGTTTTTAAGATGTCAATTTTTCATGGTCAAAGACACTATAGGAGCATCACTGGCAGCACTCATTCAGCGATACACCATTCCCACAGCAACTGCCTCTGACGCTGCAGTCAAATGTGTCTGCATAGAAATGCATTGAATATGCTAAACTGAATCAATCATTTATTGAGCTCGGAATGATGAGTACTATCAAAATTCAGTGCCCAATGGACTCCATTACATTTACATTTATGCATTTGGCAGACGCATTGCATTGCCATTCTAATAAATTTTATCTGTATTTTGAACCCAGTTGTTGTGTTTTACGGTGAAAGGCAATGTCCATAAACAACAGATAATGATGAAAATTCCCTGTACCTTTTTCTTTTTTCAGCAGATTTTTTCTTAGGGTGTACAAATATGAAGGTAAAAACTATGGCTCACTTTCAAGAACTATTCATAAAAGTTTATTATTTATGAAGTGAAACTGTCTTACAGTTTTCAGGAGCTCAGGCTCGAAAACTTCAGACATATGGAGCTGGATTTCTGGAGTCTAAACCAAATTGTAAGGAATACATCAACATCACTGCCATCTTGGATGCCGTCAGCATTTCCTGCTTATTAAATGTTTATTTTCATGTTTATGTATAGTTTGTACAATTATTATAATTCATTATACACAGTTTTTTTGTTTGTTGCTGCCAAATTTTTATGATCAATCTATAATATAATATAAAGTGTAAAATATATTTAAAACTGCTTTTAAAATAAAATTACTTTCTAGACCCCACATCTTTAATGTTATCATTGAGATCATCGTTTTTAGCCAGAAAAAACAACCTACCGTTGCTAATCAAAAATCTTCAAACCTTCAATCATGTTGTTCTCTGATAATCATAATCATTACGAAAGCGTTTTTACCACTTTCTCTTTAATCTTACAAAACCTACCATTAAAGCGTCTGATGTTTACGAGGAACCAAATGTTTGGAACAGATTTTCTGTCAGAAGCATGTGCCAGATCTGACAGTTTACATGCTTGAGTTTGACCTTTCCAATATGGCAGCGATCTCAGCAAGTAGCTAATGCAGAATCTACATATTCATATCTTTGGTCTTTCACAATATAGCTGAGCGATGAAGACTGTTTTGAATGTAAATGTAGCGAGTCTAATTTCTCTCCTGCTGTCTCAAAATTCCACAGCGTGTTACCACATACTGAGATGAAATCCGTTGTTGGTGTGTTAAGAGATGATTGTGGCCATTCAGATGAAGGAGGAGCAGTTTTTAAAAGAATAAAAAATATATATATATATATTACTTAATTATTTAAAGAATACAAATATTTGCATATGTTGTATTTGTATTACAGAATTTGCATTCTTTAAAAAAGTACTAATAGGTTTACTGAGTAATGAGAATTTGCACTCCCATACCATACAAGTAACCTGAGCAACGGTTATGACAAGACCCATACAGGCAAGGGATATATGCATGTCATTTTCAGTGAAAAGCATCCTGACAGATACATTACAGTGCATTCACACGGGCTGTCTATGTTAATGCTTATCATTTACTTTGAATGGGTGATGTCATGCATTGCCAAACTGAATTGTGGGTTTGGTTGTGTCATGTCACTGGAGTTGCTCGGAGCAGAACTTTAAAAATTCAGACGTTCAGTCAACGGAAAGTGGGCGTGATGTATCAGGCTGAGACTAGCTTACCACAGTAAATCAGGGTAAGACAAAACACGTGTTAACAATGTATTGACTTATTTAAATTTTGATTATTTTGAACATAAAATAAGTTACATAGTTTACCTTTTAAATTAGAGATGACCTGGACATGTTTTTGTGAAATTCACCCCCTAAATTCCTGTTTACTTGTAATATTCAAGAATGCTAATGAACCATTATGCTAATAAATGAGTGGAAAAATCTTTTTTTCTTCAAAATGTAAAACAATGAGTCCTTAATTACAATTTCTCACTAAATATATTTACATGACATACAATTTGCCATCAGTGCAATACATAGGAATGTTGCATAAATACCAAATGTTAAACGTTTTCCTCTGTAAACAAAAATAAATGAGATGATGGCGATCAATATGACACTTCTTGTAAAGCAACATTTACCACGTTCATACCAGATAAAACAACTTCACAGAAATCATCCTGAAAAACTCAGAACCCGGCCCATAAACACAATCAGATATGATTCAGCAATACTACAAACATGACTCATGTACGGTATGTAGCACGTGTACATAGTATATACTGATTTTCATACAGATCATGGATTGCTTTTGTATGAATATTTTCATGTAACTTTGGCAGTTTTTCTTTTTTTAAGAATCAAAGTCGTTTCAAAAATAAAAAGATGATATCAAACAGTCAACAAATGTGATGTAAGCTTGCCTTTCAGAGCCCATGTTCACAGTGATAATTCAGAAAGGCTGAAAGCCCATGGTAAAAAAAAGACAAAGAAAAAGGAAACAAAGGAACTAAACCTACGAAACAAACGAAAATAACATTCCACCCCTCCTGCCTGGACCGGCAGTACTCAAGGTGGTTTTCATTGTTGTCAACGACTATAAAATTACAAACACGTATGAAGAGATTTATAGCAGTCATCGCCATTTTAAAAAATGGTCTCTTTTGAAAGTCAGCTCAAAATACAAAACGTTGGAGGGGAGAGGGTCCGAGCCGACGCCCACAGTCACTGCGAACACATGGGAAAGACGTCACCAAGAAAACGAGACATGCACCACCAGTGCTGTGTGAGGAAGGGTGTGTTACCAAAAACGCAAAAACCAAACAAACGAACCAACAAAAAATGGTGTGAGAATGAAAAGACGAACAAAAGCGCTACACAATTAAAGAGAGGATGATATACACCGGACAAAAGAATCGAGCAAATTTAGAAAGATACCAACTTCACCAATAATTCATATGCGTTTGTTTTTAGTTTTTTTTGTCATTTTTTTTAAACTCATCAGGTTTGGCACTTTATCTGAACAAATACAGTATCTGTTCAAAAAGACTAAACGTCATACAAAACTGTATTCAACGTCTCTTTAACATTTGCAGAATATAATATTTGATAGAGAGCATACGGTAGGTAAACACTTTTGTACGTACTTGTAGTTTAAAATGAACATTCCAACAGATGTTTTACACACATGCACAAAAACAAACACAACCGTCTTGCGTTGCAATAGCCCTCCTGCTCTTTTTTTTTCTTCTTCTTCCCACCGGTTCTTTACGATACTTCCTCGGCTGACCGCGTGTCTGATTTGAGACGTACAAACTCTTTGGCCACTTCGTCGTTGGTCCTTTGCGAGAGTATTCTCATGATGGTCAGACCGGTTTCGTCCATCGTTACGCTCCTGGCGAGCGGATAGCAGGCGTTCAGGCTGCCCTTCTCAGCCAGTTCTCTGAGCTGCAGGACAGTCATGCCGATGATTCGGTCCTCTCGGGCGAAGCAGTAATCCTTCACAGAGATGTGAAGCTCATAGGCCTCTGGGCCATGTTCGTTACTCAGCACACTGGACGGAAAAGGTACGAGAACAATTATATTAATACACATCACTGTATTAAACACACATTCTGGGTGTAAATTACCTGTGACATACTGTTACACAAAAGATGAAATCCCCCATAAAAGATGAAGTGCTATGGACAGGCTACTTATATATGCACATATGCACTTTTCCGCTCCTTAGCCTTTACATACAGTATAGAGTGTTTCTCATCTTGAGTAAAGACAATGTTGTACTTCAAACAAGCAATTCTTTATTTATCTTTACATTACAAATAAGCAGAGGTGCTCTAAAACAGGGGCATACAAGAAGCTGAGGTCGTGAGGTGGTCGTCAAAAGAGCTAACTTTTTTTGTTAATTTAAATTATGTGCTGATCTATTTTTTAACAGCAACTCAAACAACGTGTCTACACTGGACTATTATTGCACTGCAAAAGCTAAAAGCTGTCTACACTAGATGCGACAAAGCGACTTTTGCAAATCCATTTGTCCTTTCTGTCAGAAATTGCATGAGTGCTTGGAGTGTGACATAAATCGAACCTGGCATCAGTTTACTGTCAGGGATTTGTCGCACTGCATCTGATGTATAATGGGTTTAATTGTCTTCTGTCGCACTGCGGCGCTCACATCAGGTATAGACAAGGTGCAGGTGAAACAAGTGGAATTTTCAATTTCAATGAAATCTTGACTTTTTAAAAATATTTTTAAAGGTTTACCTTTAACCATTTTTTCTCCTCATTGTAACTGGGCCATGGGGCCTCTCCTCTGGATGTGCAAGCATAGACAAACATGCTAAGAATGTATATTTGCATATATCCATCCCTGCACATAATGCATTTAAAGTGGCTAACTAACATGAACTAAAATAAGCAATATACCTAAATTTGTACAGCATTAATTAACCTTTTTTATTTAACCTAATAAAAATGTTAATGTTCTTGTTAGTTCACAGTGGACTAGCTAATATTATAACAGATGCAACTTTAAATTAAAAATCTATACATTAGTAAATGTTGGGATGAATGTTAACTACGGTTAACAAATGCTTCAGAAGTACTGGTATTATTGTTCATTGTCTGTTCATGTTAACATGTAGTTTACTATTGTAAACCCTATTCCCTGAGGGAGGGAATGAAGACGTTACGTCAGAGCGACTGACGAATTGGGATCTTGCATGAGAGACCAATCATCTTCAAGTGTAACTAAATGATCCAATGCACATTGGCGTGCGAGATTTGCATCGCACAATCTGCCCAGCAAAGTGGGTATATAAGGAGGAGGCCCGGCCACTTAGCAGTGGTACAGCAATTGTGGCGACGGGACGTAACGTCTGTAGAGATGTCTTTTAGTAAGGTGCCATGTGCCAGTGCCCAAAAGGAAGCAACACTTTTAGAGGTTGGTCTGGTTGGTCTTGGGCTGGATATGCCAAGACGATGGCTTCCACTAACCAACAGGCCAACCTCTGCTTAGATATAGCCTTTCCCTTCTGCTGGCCTACATAACAGACAGAGAGCTGGTCCAAGGTCCTGAAACCCTGTGTTTGGTTCATGTACAGGTGCAAAGCCCGGATGGGACAGAGCAGAGCCAGAGATTGATCTGCCTCCTCCGAGGGCAACGCTTGTAGGTTCATCACCTGATCCCTGAAGGCGTGGTGGGAACCTTGGGCACGTATCCGGGCTGGGGTCTCAGAGCTTGGTGAGAGTAGGCCAGCCTGAATTCTAGGTACGATTCGTTGACCGAAAATGCCTGCAGGTCCCCAACCCTCTTGATGGAAGTGCAATCAGGAGCGTTGTCTTTAATGACAGAAACTTGGGCTTGACCGAGTGCAGAGGTTCAAAGGGGGCTTTATGTTACGGTTGCTCCAGTAAGGCACAACTAGCAAGACCTGCTCCTCGTCCTTTCTAATTTTGCACAGTATGCGTGCAAGAAGGCTCACTGGGGGAAGCGTATACTTGCATAAGCCCCAGCGTCAGCTGTGAGCCAGTGTGTCTGTGCCGAGGGTCCCCTTGGTCAGAGAATAAAGCAACTATCAGTGGGAAGTGCCTGAAGCAGCAAACAGGTCCACCTGTGTGGTTCCAAAGCATTCTCAGATCAGCTGGACCGCCTGGGGAAGGAGTCTCTAATAATAAGACAGCCCAAAGAGGGGGACCTTGTATGGGTATTCTGGTCCTCCGAACACAAAGCGAAGATATGGTTTGCGTCGAGGGAGAATCGAGACATGAAACTACACATCCTTCAGGTCTATCGCTGCAAACCAATCTTGGGGACGGATGCATTCGGACATGCGTTTCTGCATTAAAATTTCGAACAGAAGCTTGTGGCGGGCACGATTCAGAACTCGCAGTTCCAAGATTGGCTGTAGCCCACCGCCTTTCTTGGGTACAATGAAGTAGGGACTATAGAACCTTGACTTCATATCGGCTGGCTCTATCGCGTCCTTCGCTAGGAGGACCACAAACTCCTCTTGTAGGACAGAGGAATCCCTTTCCAGCATGGTGAACCGGATGCCCCTGAATTTGGGAGGGTGCCAGTCGAAATGAATTGCGTAGGCAATTGGGCACTGGCACTGGCACATGGCGCCTTACTAAAAGACATCTCTACAGACGTTACGTCCCGTCGCCACAATTGCTGTACCACTGCTAAGTGGCCGGGCCTCCTCCTTATATACCCACTTTGCTGGGCAGATTGTGCGATGCAAATCTCATACACCAATGTGCATTGGCTCGATTAGTTACACTTGAAGATGATTGGTCTCTCAGGCAAGTTCCCAATTCGTTGGCCGTTCTGACGTAACGTTGAACGTGACTGACCGCTAGGGAACTAATGTTAACAAATTAAACCTGTTAACAATTTAAACATGTAAAGTTGTACATGAACATGAAGCTAATTCATTAGGTTCACTGAATATTACTTGTTTTATCATGCGAACCCCACATGTAATTGACCACTTTTGCTTTTAGATGAAATTCATCTTCAAATCCAAGGCTGACTGTAATACAGCATCTCTACAATGACTGAAAACCTTTCCATGGTGCTTCACTCTCATTACTAGTTTTCATAAAGTATGAATGTCAATGTCTGCAAGCCAAAATAAACAAAAATATTTTTCAAATACATAAATGCAAATGTCAAGTAAAGTCTGTAAAGCACCCTTGACAGTAGTACACAGCAACCTGGTCAGTCTGTTTAGCATCTATCAGACTCAGAAATCACATTGACAGAATGAAAAGCACTTTATAGGAGCTCTTTTATGATTCCACACAAAACCGGCTTAAGACTCCATTAATCTAAAAGGTCCAAATAATAACCAAAGGTGAGCTCTGATTTCATGGTTTTTATATGTGCGCTCTAAGTGAGAGGTTAATTTGTGCCTGGCTTCCATCATATTTTACTCGCTATCTTTGAATGCCATTGAATTGCCAAATGTCGGTCTTTTTGTTGAGCCAACTGTTCTGTAAAGCCTTTCTTAATTATCTTTTCTTCCACACAGGTCTTTTAGCCTAAAATGAGACTGTCAAAAGTAAATCTTCATGTGAACGGTTGATTTTTGTGCTTTTGTTGAAGTGCATTTCGGCAGCTTAAAGCCGATAAGTCAATGCCACTGGTGAAAAACCAGAAAGCAGATGAGACAATTGGTGATATATAATGCTCTACAGTCAGTCAGTCAGACATGATTTATTTATTTCACAAGCAAAAGGGTCCAATAACAGGAGGGTTACTAAGATAAATTGAAAAGTATTCAGCTAATCCATGAGCTCCGTACAAAATACAACAACTTTTATTAGGGTGCTTTTACACTGGCAGTTTATATTGAAAGAGGGCACAGTTTGCATGAAAAATTAGCAATGTGAAAGCAACTCTGACTGATGCATTTTTTCAGGAAGTAAAGTAACCTGCACGTGCGTTTTAGCTGATGTTGACGTCACTCATTCAACAATGCATGTAGAAGATGGTAATGATTTACTTTTTATTCACATTTACTCACACAGTAAAATAAAGGTGCAGGAATGTATCTAAAACAGTACAAATGCTTTCCCGCTCCAACTGTAACTTAGCAGGGTCCAGAAATGTACCTCTGAACTTTGGTACATTTTTGCAAGTTCTTATTTGTACCTCTAAAAGAACATTTATGCACCCCTAGTGATAGAAATGTACCTTTATGCTATGATTTAAAATCCTTACCCAGAAAATACCAGGATGTAATTTACACCCCTACCAGGACATGAAGGTGCATTTACATCACTAGGTGCATAAATGTTCTTTTAGAGGTACAAAAAAGAAGGTACAAAAATGTACCAATGTTCAGATTGGAAAATTGCTTTTAGGGTACAGTCGGAGTGACTTTTTTTAATGGTACATTACTGTACCCTGACTTCTGTATGTAAGAGTAAGAGTGAGCATGCAGTATAATTGTCCATAGAGAGTGTAATCAGAATCGCAATTTAATTTAAAGAGCAGAAAGCCACCTTCATGTGACACACACAGTAAACCCAAGTGTAGTTCACTCTGCTGTGCATGATTGCACCAAATGAATAAACATCACAATTCATTATTCTGCTTTCTATCATGCACAATGATTGTTTTTGAGGACTTCAAGTGCGGTTTGATACATAAGCCACAGGACAAAATTACTACAAGTGAAATATGTGATTACCGAGAGAATAATAGTGATCACATATCGAACCATGATTTTAATTATTTACTAGTATCATCTTTAGTAATAGAATTTATTGTTAAGAGCTGGACGTCAATTCCACAGGGTTATGTGATGGTATAAGAAGGTAATACCATGGTATTTGATATATGCTACCGCTCAAAAGTTCGGGGTCAGTAAGAAAGAAAGTAACACTTCTATTCAGCAAGGATGCACTAAAATGATCAAAAGTGACAGCAAAGACATCTATTATCTTACCAAAGATTTCTGACTCAAGCATCACATGGGAAAAGACAGTTCAGCTTCAGTTACAGAAGTGCAAACCATTTAAAAAGATTTAAGAAAAAAAAACACTCATTTTGAGTGGAGTGTGGATTTTGTGTTCTGCACGTTCACAAATCCTCTCATTATTATAAACAATTATATAAATTAGAGATTCATTGAACAGTCAGCTTCATTGATTATAATGGAACTTGCAATTAACTATGATGAGTTTTTTAGGGATTATAAAGAAAGTGCTCTTTGCATGCTTTCTGTCATACCAATACCATATTATACTTCTCATTTAAATTTAGCAGTAGTTTGTGAACAGCCAACAGTTAGTCAGATGATTTATCGGGTGAGTTTATGCTCAATATGTGGACGTTTTTCATCTTTCCAACTGAATTTCTGAGATTAATACATGGATTTCTATTAATTTTCTGTGTTTAAACAGAAGACTGAAGTTATGCCCCTTGGCTCTCATCTGTGTAATGTCCGTGCGATAGCTTTGGCCTTTGAAAGTATTTCCTTGAAGTTAAAAATATTTATTTATAAATCTTGGAGTCATCATTTATGCCAGCCTATTGTGCAGAACAGTGTTAAGACCTCCCTTGAATAATAAGAAATGCTTTTTGGGCAGTAAAATCAGCATATTAGAACATTTTCTGAAGTGATGCACACTGAAGTAATGATACTAAAAATTCAGCTTTGCATCACAGAAATGAATTATATTTGAAAATAGATTCAAACAAACAGTTATTTTAAATGCTAATAACATTTCACAATATGCTGTTTTTACTGTATTTTAAGTCTTGATGAACAAAAGAAAACTATTTAAAAAAACATTAAAAATCATATTTAAAAATCGTACGATCCCAACATTTTGAACAGTAGCACATGTGATACTGAACATGGGCAGTACTTGCACAAAAAAACATAATATTACCATGGCTCCGTCTCCATAAACATATATTTTTGTAAAGTGCTATTAGTATAAACTATAGAAAGTTGCCGTTCCTGTATGAAATGAATACTCACTACTGGAATGTTTCATTGTATTTTGGAGACCAGTTGTTATTCTTGGTTTTGGTGCTAAACTTGCGTTTCTTGTCAGCCAGGTGTGGGCCGATGGCGTTGATCTCCACGAAGGGGCGAAACATGGCATTGGTCTGCCAGTTGATATTGTTCACACCCACAACTGCAGAGAAGAAGAGGATGGTTAGACAGACATTGAAGTCACCATGAAATCAAAATGTCCAATTCTTATGTTTTATGGAATATTGCAGTTTTATTATAATTTGTATCATCCGTGCACATTTATTTGTTATTTTTAATCACAGGCCTTCTAATTGCTAATCAAAATACCTTTCTTGCAGCGATAACTCTTCTCTGATGAAGTGTTTTACTGGTATGAGGGCAGGACAATCTGTCATTCACATGAGATTTCACTACCAATAACAACTACCAATAGCAATCAATTTCCCATGAACAAAATCAAGTCCTGCCATACATATGTTCTAGTTCCAGAAGCTGTTTCAGAAATATATCTGAAAATATATATAATAGAAAAAGAAAAGATGATCTGTTTCTGTAAAATAGATGCTGTATTAGAAAACATAATTATGGCTCTACAATCTCATCAGACTAATTATAAGAAAAAGAGAGCCATCAGGCCTAATTTAATTTGAAATGAATGTGAAAATTAACAGTAAACAGCCAACAGATTAATAAACTCTTGTTTAATGTAATGTATACAATAAATCATGGAGAAACAATTAATTATTAATATTATGTCTGTTTTGTGATTCATAATGACACACTGCCATCGTTATGATTACAAAAAAAATCAAAATGTAGGTTTTTTATGCATTAAAAAAAAAATGCAATAGACTAGTTATTACGCTGTGCTTGTAGGTCTTTAATCGAGCATCAGCATATGAGTCTCACAATTCAAATGCTTTAGTTAGTGAAATTACACAAATTGATTAAATGTATATAGTGTCTGTGACAAAGAGAGACATGCTAATTGTCTTTTTTTCCAATGCTTTTTAATCATGAATCCATCACTCTGTGTGTGTTACCTTTGACGCTGACTTTGTGCTCTCCTGTACCGGGGTGTGAAATCAGGTCCACCTGGATGGCGACCTCCCCAATGGATACAGCCGTGGACTGACCTGGAATCAGTTTTGAGTGACATGAACTTCACTGACCCACACACCAAATATACAATAAAACCATAGAAATCAGTGATCAGTTATTATGATGTAGAACTTTATCTGAACAAATAATGCATTATTTGTAGACACTGTTCCAAATGATTAAGCAAATGACAGTAGGATTTTAGTACAATAAACAATCAAATTGTTGTTTTTTAAAGAAAGTGTTTGTTTTATTTTTTTATATATTTTTAGATAAGTTTTTAGAAATCAATCTGAGAGGTCTATTAAATAGTTTGTCAGGTCTTCTTAATTAAATGGAAAACCTACTTAAAAAGGTTGTCCCACATTTTAAGCAAATCACAGTGCTAATGCGATATGGGGAGATAGAAAGATCTTTTTGAAAATGAAAAGAATGAAAAGTGCAATGTCTTGCAAATGGCATGAATAAACTACTATTTTGTGAAAACTGAATAGAGATTATCAAACTATAAGTTTGTAAAAACACTATAAACTATATCAAACTAGAGATTTGAAAATGATTTAGAGGATAGAATAACTTGGTCAGACAAAGGCTTATTAAGGAAAGTTTAAGTCAAGCTAATTAACTGTATTAAAAGGGCAGCGATAAAAATGTCACTGTTTAGCAGCATACAAGTATTTGAAGCCGCTAGTGTCTCTGGAGTCCCAATAACCTCTCCAAGCAGGCTGGCAGCTGTGCATAATATTGCTTTTCTGCCACCCCTAACCAAAGCTCACAAAGAAAAACATTACAAAAATTAAAATCTATCCTCACTGGAGTAGATTCAGACAGATCGCTCCCAAACAGGAGAATAACGGAGGAGTAATTGGTGTGTTCTGTATCTTTGCATTTGCCCTTCAAGGTTTGCAGCAAATAGAGAAACTGTCAAGGACACGTTTGCTCAAACTAATTCACGAAGGCATGACATGTCAACTAAATGAATGACTACAGAATGACCTATAGCATCCACGGCAGACATCAACAATCAATCAAGATTGGATTAACCTCGTCTCTGCTTTCATTTGCTCTCTGACCTCGTAAAAAACACTGTGTTTCATAAAAAGTCTTTTTGGCAGATGCCTGAAGGGCCTCTGGGTTAATTTTCTAGCCCACAATTAGATAGGGAAATTTAATAGACTTTTACAATTACGCTACAAATGGTAAACTATGAAAAATAGTTTGATCAGAATTTGATTCCATGAACTTTTATTTTGTTCTGATTAAAATAATAATAAGAAGAATCTCATTTTCATTGATCTTCTGAAACTTTCTGAACTTTTTTCATTAAATTATTAATATTTTACAATGTGATTCAGCTTTATAAAATCTTTTTACGGACCTCATGGAGAAAACTGTAGAGATGTATGCTTTTGTATGACCACAGTAAAATCAAAAACAATCTCCGACTGATAGAAAAGAGCCCTGTCCCGAATCATTCACAATGACACATTGGTGACAGTTCTCGTACCTCTGTAGGACCCCATGGGATACATTTTCACAGGTCTTTTCACAGACAAAGAAAACAAACTCGTATCTTGAAGGATTTTAAGGTTAGTTCAGAAAGGAGAGAGAGGAAACTGGGGGACTGGAAAGTAAATTGATTATTTCCAAAGCTAGTTTGAAGGAGTCAAAGGTCGCAGCAAACAATGGAAGTGCTTATTAAATTGTTGATATTTCTTCATATAACTAACTTAGATTTTGAGTTTATGGAGATGAGCACATCATCTAAATCAAGATAAAAAATAAACTACTTTATATTTGTCAGTGGGTTTAGAAGCCATTATCACTGTATTGAAATATATTATGATATACACAAAAAAGCTGTAGATTGATATCTCTAAACAATAGGTGAATATATAATGATAGATAGTTATGCTAGTGTATGTGTATAATGCTTTTTGTAAGCGGGACCCAGTGTGACGTGTCTGCTGTGTAAAATCCCCAGAGATTCTCCTTCTGAACCAAAAGAACCTCGTATATCCATCACCAGCTCCAAGAGAAAACCCCTTAACTGCAATGATGAATAACTCCACACATGAAGTTTGATAAATTATAAACAGTGTGTAGGGAAGTAAACATATCCTCACCTCAACACACACACACATACACACACACACACACATACACAAAAGTGTGTATTAAACTAATCACTTTCTATCTGCAGTCCTGGCCTCAGGAGCTCAGAAAGAAAGAGACAAAGAAACAAAAACTCTGTACTTTTTACTGCATACAGCATAATATATATTGTATGCTATAGAAAACATGTGTTTGAAACAGTATACACCAGGGGTTTTCAAAGTGTGGGGCGCGCCTCCCCTGGGGAGTTGTGTCAAAAGGGAGGCCCACTGTCTCAGACTTTGAAAACCTCTGGTATACACCAATACATGTTATTAGTGTGGTTGACAACATTTAGTATGTTTAACTCAACTCAAGTGAAGAACATTTACTATCTTATAGTAATAATTAGTCTGCCCATCAAGCAAATTGCAACGTGGGATAGAGTGGCTTTGTTCCAAAACCTGCCTTGCTGTTTACTCTCAACATTAGCAACTGCCTTTTAAACAGTGTTATCATTATTAACTAAAACTAAAATTACCATTATATGAAACATTTAAAAATCGGAAAATAGTAAAATGAGTAAAAAGTGAAATAAAAAAAGGAAAGCGAAATGTGAGTGTTTAAAAAAGAAAATTACAAACACACATTGCAAAATAACTCAAATGAAAATATAAAAATGAAAACTAACTTTATAATATAAATAATACTAAAATAACATTGCTTTTAAAGCAGAATGCTGAGTGAAATGTGAGCTTAATAAGTAACCATTTTGGAACTTACATAGTCATCATGTGTCTTACAAATAGTACTTAATTTACATTTACTTCAAATAGACAAATATGCTGATCAATGCCATACTCTAATACTCATAAAGACACACAGCACAGACAAATATTCAGAAAAATAGTGCATTTATAATCATATATTGTTCAATATAATTACAAACACTATTCTACTGAATATTTGTGTACCGGTATGTTATTTATACCTTCTGGTATTGAAAGAATTGAACACCTCTATTATCTACATTTCTTTTATTCTTGTGTGCACTGTGATGTTTGTGATGATGCATTCTGTGCTGCTTTTTCATGAAGAATAAATGCAATACTGCCTTAGAATTTGGTCAAAAGAAACATGTATAATGTATGTATAATACTGTCTAGTTTTTCATCTCACTATTGTATATTTGGGACAGAGCCAGTACTATAGCTCCTGCAGTGTACACTACACATTTTGATAATTTTCCCAGGTCATTTATGAAAAAATAAGATATTATATTGTACATACAGAAAACAAATACTTTAAAATTGCATTCTGAACACATTCAGCAAGAAGAACTGTATCGCTGCATGGAAACCTACTTCTCTCTCTCTCTAGTCCTGACAGAGAGATATATGATCAGGTCTACCAGGAGCAAAAACATGGTCTTACCTTGAGAGGTTTGGGTGCATATATATTTCTTGATCAAGGCATCTGTGGGTTGAGTGTAAAGGCTGAGGGCGTATTTCAAGGACTTGAGATCAGGGCTCTTTTCCAGGAAGGTTTTCTTCAGACCATTTCCACCCGCATGGAAATATTGCTGAACGGAGAAACAAAAGCACAGATTACTGAAAGAGTCAAATTTGCTGTTTTTATCTATAGATCAATCATCCATCACAGCCTTAACCTGAAAAATCCTCCATCCATTGTGACTGAGCAAATTAATTAAAATAAAATAAAAGTTTACAGAATAAAATAATTGAAATAATTGAAGGATATTTGGAGCAGAGTTCAATTATTGAACATTGGCACAGCAGGTATTTCAAATTGCATGGAAGGACAGTGTTATTGCATACAGAAAGTCCTTAAAACGGATAGATCTGCTTACTTTTCGACTGCCTTAGAAGAACACAAACACAATTCTAGTTATTTATCGGATACAACGCTAAATTAATGTTTCCAAAATGCACAGCAGTAATGACTATGAATTTCGTTACTTGCGAGATTGATACTATCAGAAAGATAAGTACAGTAATACCTCAAGATACGAGTGTCTCTACATACGAGTATTCCAAGATACGAGCAAGCCTTCGGGCAGATTTTTGCTTCTAGATACAAGTACATTTTCGAGATACGAGCATGCATACGGATGCCGTTGCCGACGCACATTAACTTCAGTGTTCGCTGACTTCTGTACGCATCGCCCGCGAGTAGCTGATTTTCTCTCTGTTTTGTTCATTATTCTTTATAATAGCGACGATTCCTAAAAAAGAGAGCGGTAAGGATGGTAGTGAGAAGAAGAAATGCATAATGAACATGGAAATGAAGCATGAAATTGTGGATAAATATGAGCGTGTGCTCGCGTGAGTAATCGAGCATCAGGAGCAATAGGGAAAAAAGGTTGATCGCTGATCGAGCTCCAGACATGGATCATACTCAGGTGTTGCAAGAGCTCAGCAGTGGCGAGGAGGAGGAGGAGGAACCAGAGGAAAATATTTCTACAACTGAAATTAAGGAAGTGATGGCTATGTGGCAGAAGGTTTTTAAAGGGAGGCAGAAACCAATCTCCCTCGAATGGTATTTTGTTAACAGGTCTGCGGCAAGTGAAAGTGACAGTAATGGTGGTCAGGCGAAAAAAAAGGTAAGAAAGGTACAAAAACAAAAAAAAACAAAAAAACAATACTATAAAATAGAAAAGTTAAAAAAAAACGTAAGCTAAGTTCAGTTATGTTAATTTAAGTTTACTTAAGTTATATAGTGTTCGTGTCTCCGAACCAAAGATACTAGAATATACTAGATACTAGAACATAACTGTATGTTCTTTCTTAAAAAGAAATGGCATTTGCAAGAATTTCCAGACAGGAAGTATGACCATATTAGCCCGGTTCTGTCAACAATGAATTGGCTCTATATTGCATACATTTTAATATTTTGTTGATTACATTTCAAGCTCAAAATGTTTTAGCTCATCAGTACTTGAGCGAGTCCTTATATCAAAATGAATCTTCTTAGCATTATTCAGGAGGCAAAAAAAGTCTTTCAGTTGAATTTTAGATGTCTTTGACCTAGCATACACATTACACATTATAACAATTTTATAAATTCAAATCCAATTAAAGATTCTTAGGCTGCATAAAGTGGGTCAAGCAGAACTGGGAACACGTCCCACAACATCCAATGTACTTAAGAATACTAATATTAGTCTGTCTCTTCCTTATTCGGAAGTTACCACAGTTCCCAAGATTACCATTTTCCTGCTTATCACTGTAAAAAAAAAGAAAAAAGACGATGCGTTAACCCCAACACTGAAGATAACTCTGAGCTATAACAGATTAAGAGTTTGTCTTGAATTAAAAAAAAGAACATAATATATAATAATAAAATTCTCTCATTAAACAAATAAACAAACTCTCATTCCCTGTCTGAGCATTGACTGAGTAATTTTGACCAGAGCATATTTTTGAATGTCTGATAAACGCTTTATTAACAACGCTCCTTTAAATTACAACAACTGCAAATGCTATAGAGTTCAGAAGGTTCTGTAGAAAGGTTCTGTGGAAACACAAGACCATGTTCTTCAGACATACTGTACACACAATATAGCATTGTCTTGTTGTTTAAATACATTCCTTAGAAAATAACACATGGACACATTTGGACATAATAAATTACCACAGATGCAGCAGGAGGCAGTTTAGTAATATTCATACGTCCGCACGGTTAATTGAGTTAATCTCGATGTTACGTTGAGACATAAGACCGATACATCATCTGTCACAGCCCTCGATCAGCTGATCACAATCGGATCAGGGTTAAACAGGAGCCCAGAGCTTCAAGCACTGGCACAGAGTTAATGGCACATGGAGATATCGGCCACAACTAGACATCAGTGCGAGGGGAAGACTGGCATTTGATTAGATCTAGTTTATTATTCTATTAGCATAAGGGGTGATTAGAGAGGGAATGGTGTGGACGGAACGGTGACGTTTTCATGTCTGATGTGATTGAGACAGATGAGATTTCCACTGAGGAATCAATTGCTCCGGGTCTGTGGAAAGGGTAGATGTCATTTTCAATGTTTCCATTCAAATTTTTCCCTCCCTTTGACCTTAAAATAAATAAACAAAATAAAAAATAAAACTCAAGCATAAAAAGAAAAATGTAATACTTCATTTGTAAAGCATCGGGTATACATCGGCAACTCAACGTGTTTCATGATGAAAATCTGGATTAAAAAATGATGGAATCTATCCGTTTATTAGTCTCTGTCTGTCTATCTCTTTATGCACCTGTCTCTCTATCGCTCTGTCTGTCTATCTTTCTATCTATTAATCAGATTTTTTTGTTCCTCTCTGTGTGTTGGCTCTTTCTCAATCAGTTTGTATGATGAAATTCAGTAAACAGCCCCTTGTTGTTTTGTGATGACGGCCTCTGGCTGTGGGCTGGATTCTAATTGAGCAGATGATGAATGGCTGATGTAGTTTGTCGGCTGAATTGATTGGTCAGGTGGAACATCACCTTGGTAATAATACAGAATAAAGAATAAATTAGATTTGGTGAAACTTATGAGGGCATCAGATTGTTCAGTGGACATATTAAGCATCAAACCACATGTTCCCAATAAGTGCATAGATGTGCTGATCATATCAGTCTTTGTGAGATGAAAATACTCGAAAAGCAGTGGATTTCAAATGCATGCATTTTTGATCTTCTGCTGGCCCATTATTTTAGCTGCATTATTCATAACTCTGCTTTTGAGAGCAGTGGTGTTTGGTGGTCTTCTGAAATGAGTATCTTATTATTGGTGTATCTTAAGGACGGTTAGATATTTCAGTGGGATATTTGTATTTTGCAGTGCATTGATTCATAGCTGATTGACAAAGACATCAGACTGTGATTGTTCTCCTCTCCCTTTTTTATCTGTATCTTTTATTTCCATCCACATTAATTATTATTCTCATTAATCTCTTCAGATATCCTCGCTGTCATTACTTTGCCACCTCAAGCACAGAATCCTGAGCTCATCACTGTGTGCAGCCATTTTCATTGCCAAAATTTTACTCAAGGCTTTTGTTAACTTCCCTAATTAGCTTCTGTTCTCAGAATACAAATGAGCATAATTCCCACTCCATGACTAATTCGAACAGGGAGGGGCATGTGTTTTCCAAGGAGACGATTGAATCAATAACATCTCTGATGATGCAGGCATCTGCAGCTCATATGCAATTTACACCAAAACTAAAGACACACACCGTCCTAACCATGTGTGCGTCTGTGTTTGAATATGTGATGTAGGTTAAACAGGGTAAATGCTTCAACATCAAGACCAGATCTAACCTGGTTCTGTTCCATATGCTTCAACTGATGAAAAATCTGTTTCAGAGGTGGATACATTTATTTTACATCCTTTATACCTGCTGTGTTTTTTGGGGGAAAGGGAATATGTTTAAGTTGCATAAAACGTGCATAAACACTTGAGTTTCCAAAAGAATAGCTTTGACTTCCAGAGGCTTGGAGAGGAACTGAGAGCATCAAGGACACAATCACAGAACAAAAAGCATTCAGACTGCTATGACATTGCAATTTTGGGCAGTTCTACTAATCCTAATTGGTGAAATATGTCTCAGTTGGAATGTGAACAGTCTGTGTGCATAACATAATTATAAAAACTGGGGCTAGTTGCATAAAGTAGTCTGACCAACTAGCAGTTAGCCAAGGCATAATTAGTCTTGTCATTCTTGATGTTTTTATGTGACTAATTAAAGAAATAAACACTAGTAACAGTAGTCTAAGCATAATGCTTAGCATTATGCAATTGGCCTCTGAAATGGGAGAATCAGAGCAGAAGAAAAGAGAGAAGCTGATACCTTGATGGTGGGAAGCACTAAATCCATGGCGGCACATTGTCGAGGGGTCAGACTACGAGCTTCCTCTCGGATCACATGCTCCTGATGGAGAGAGAGAGAGAGAAAGAGAGAAAGAGAGAGAGATATTTCCCTGTTTACATTAAGATTCAAATGTACTTGAAACAAATGTACTTCTTCCATCCATTTACAATGCTGGCCAGCTACATAAAATACATTATGTTAAAGTGCCATGTTATACTCATTTACTTATTTATGTTTTTATGAGTCTGCTAGATCACATTTACGTAACACAAAAATAACACTTCATTTTCTCTTCCAGTACATTACTGCTGCACCTGTTTTTACCTTCTGCCTGAAACACTGTTTCAGTTTGTTTAAAACCTGCCTTGTGAAAAGTGTAGTCTACCGGTACTCTGATTTGGTCAGCTGACTCAGTCTGTTGTGATTGGTCTACCGCTTAGACTGTGTGATAGAACTGTAACACGCTTACCATTAATGGGTTTCGGCTCACGGGGATTCATGAGTAGCTGTAAAAAGTATATCTATGTTATATCTGTTCTCTTCTTTGATGACGTGTTTAGTTGTGCTTGGACGGGATAACCTGTCACTCACATGAGATCCACCAATTACAAACCACAACCATGGACAAATCAAGTCCTGCCTTACATTTGTTCTTGTTCCAGAAGCTGTTTCACTCGGATACATGACACAACTGGGAGAAGAAAAGACTATCGCAACTTCCGTTTCATGCAGACTTTAAACAATTGTGATAAAATACCATGCATAAAAATAACATTCAGTTAGCTTGTACTGTTTGCTGCTTTGCTTCTTTCCATTTTCTAAAATACTAAACTGTTTCAAACTTCCCTCCAGTTTATCTTGTCAGTTGACAGAGCCCTGACCTAATGATATTAGGAGGAAGATTCAGGTAAAACCCAAACAAAAGCTCAGGATTTATGAGAATCACTAGCTTGTATCAGTCTTTTAATGTGAGTTTTTGTGTACAACATTTAGAGGTGAACAGGGCCTTTCTGGAAGAGCTCCTTACTGCTCATTAGAATCAAACGTGACAGCTCCCAGAGGACTTTCTGGACTCGCCATGATTCAAGACTAGAAGTCAGGCAGTTAAACTTCAATTTCATTTAATCTCACAGGTCAATGGTGGTGTAAAGTTTAATACAAATAAGCCTGAGAGTGATAACAGGGTGACGTGTGAATGAACATTAATCTGTTCAGCTGTTTGTGTAGGAAGAGCTGATTCTGTAAATTGACTTCTTCCAGTTTAAGGTCAACATTCACACCTTTAGTGTCTTGATCATGGGTTAAGATGGTCTGTGCATCCAGACAACTCGCTTTCAACACACTTTCAGACTGACCAGTAAATCCACAGTGAGTTATAAAATGTGAATTCAGTATTTGTGGATTTATTGGCCAGTCTGAAAGTGTATACTGATCTGAAAAGCGAGTTGTCTGGATGTACAGACCATCTTAACACATGATCAATACACTCGGTTGAAGCGCTAAAGGTGTGAATGTTGAATTGTGAAAATATAGTAAATAACACACAGATTCTGGACCAAAACCTAGTGAGCTGCCAACATGGGCAACCTTTTAAGGTGTCAAATGTTGTTCTAAAGGTGGCCAACCTTGTTTTGCCGAAATATAACTGCCTTACATGTACACTGCAAACACTGTATTTTTGCAAAATTGATGTAAATGAAGTTCATCATTGAAACAATAAAGAAAGAAAAAACTGAAATATAATCTTGTCTCCCCTTTGAATCAAGCTTATTTTTCTTTTTGTTTTAAGGGTAAACTCACTCACATTTTCCAGAAAACAAGTCTTAAAATCTTTAGTAATTTTGCTTCACAAGTAAATGTAACTTGAATCAATTCAAAAATTCTAAATAAGAGTTTGTGTGTGTTTGTGTGTGTACATACAATCAATTTTACATTTTTAAAGTCAGTTGGATTGTTTTGTTTTTTAAAGAAATTTATATTTATTCAAGGATGCATACAATTTATCACATGTGATGTTAAAAGCATTTATAATGTCACAAAAGATTTAAAATAAATGCTGTTGAACTTTCTATTCAAAGTTCAAAATTCAGCTTTTCATCACAGGAATAAATTACATTTTAATATATATATATATATATATATATATATACACACACATACATACACATTGAAAACTTTTACTTTATATTACTATAATATTTCACAATATTACAGTTTGTATTGTGTTTTAAATTATAAATGCAGCCATTGTGAGCAGAAGTTTTTTAATTCTCTTCATTTTATTTAATTAGTGTGGGCAATCGTGGCCTAATGGTCAGAGAGTCATACTGGTAACCCGAAGGTTGCAGGTTAAATTTTCAATACTGACTGAAGGGTTGAGCAAGGAACCAAACACCCAATCTTTCCCCATGCGCCGCAGCAAAAATGAATGCCAGTGACTTCACTACTCACTGCACCTAATGTGTGTGCACTTACTTGGATGGGTTAAATGCAGGGGACAATACAATTACAAGTGTGGGTTACCATACTTGGACTTTACCATTTAAAAGCATCAGTTACTGCATCACTTCGAAGCAATAACTAGAAAGCAACCGTGAGTTAATTGTCTTGTGTCTATGCAGAGTGCTTCAAAACTGTCACTAATGGGGTTCAGTTGCAGTTCAGACATAAGGCAGTTGCTTATAGTACATATGCCATAGAAGGCAAATCCCTATGTTTAGAAACAGAGCAGTTGAATTATACACACAGCACAGAGAACAGGAGCCATAAAAAGCATTTTGAGGTAAATCTGCAATTGACCAGAGATGTTTCAATGCATATGAAATGAGAGAGAGGGATAAATGAGATGGAGAGTATCTGCCACTGGACTGTGGAAACATAATCACGAGAAAACCTCCATCTGTCTGACACCTGCTCAGATCTTAAGCACCCGTCCTTCTCTGGACTTAAATTCCTCGCCAGGGCAAATATAACTATACCAGCGGATCTTGTGCAAACGGGAACGTTTTCTAACGTTTTTCCAGATTGACTGTAATGATGCAAACGGGCAGCAGGGCAGTGGCGGAAGCTTTTGATGGACAGCTACAAAGCCTTATCATAAGCTGGAAACCATTTTCAGAGCAAATGTAGCAAAACGGGAGCTACATGAAAGCCCCAAGCCCAGCTGTAATTTCTCAAGGAGGATATCTACTGCTGCTCTGTGTCCTCGAGGAGCGCTGCCTTTTAAATCTGACAAACATAAAACTCCCTGTCAGTCGCAGCCTATTTGCCTTTCCTCCCTCTGTCAGGAAGGAAAACAACACTTTAAAATGAACATGCCTCGCTGCTATCTACAATATGATACACACAGATTTTGTTTTCAGAGGCTTGATTATTAAAACATGTACCTCCCATTTTCAAGGCCAACAGTTTCAGTCAATAATGAAAATTCATAAATTACTTAAAAGCTCCAATAATTATTTTCAGTGCATTTTATAGTTTAGGTCTTGGTATAAAAATAAATAAATATATGTATTTGAAAACATTTTGCGGTTTATTTAGTAATTGATTGAGGTCATTTCGCAAATTCAAGCATCATATAGTTACCACGTCACCTGACCCCCCCAAAAAATGTCTCTCAGACTTCAGGTCGGAAAATACTGAAATCTGTATAAATATGGAAAAACCACATCCCCGGTAAGTTTAGGACAGGTTTTATGGTATGGGTAGGTTTAAGGTAGGGTGAAGGAGTAAAGAAAGGAGTAAAATTATCTAATACATAATTATAGATGTAATTACAGAAATCAATTACATACGTAATTACATGCAATTACAATTTAAAGACATGTATGCACACAAAAAGTGCATTGTATCAAATGATGAATTGAAATGTTAGTACATAGTTGTTAAAGACACTTTATATAAAGTGGGACTCCTGAATTTATTTATCATAGATTATTAAACAAAATCCTCACCTTCAGCTTGGAGAGCTGACCCAGGTCCTTGGCAGCACTGAAAATCATCTGAGCCCCTTGCTGTTAAACAAAAGTACAAAACAAAGAGTCAAAAAGTAATTCACTCCTTTGGGAATGAACTGTCTCAGGAGACATGTCGTTCAGCGAGTGAAACAGAATTTGTTTAATGTGTTTGGGAGTCGGGTCTTTGAGTGCTGATCCGGCTTATTAAGAAGATGGGCAGGAAACTCCTTTAGGAACGTTTTGTTTGTTCACATTATTTTCTGGAATATTATTTCCAAAAATAATGAGGACCATTGTGTAAATATTTTATGTTATCAATTTACTTGCATACAAATAAAAACGAAAGCCCTACATTCATTACTTGGTTTTAATTTATTTTAGCTATAAATAAAAATATAAACACTCTCCATTAAATTTCATTTCAGCTATAAAGTAAATTAAAAGTATTTTTTTTCTATGAAATGTAGCTATAATTAGGTATGAAAAATAAAATATAAACATATATATGGCCTCCATTAAATATTTCTTTATTTAATAATTAGAAAAAACATTATTTTATTTTATTTTGTTATGAAAAAACATACAAGCTCTAAATTAAATATTTAATTTAGAGCTTAATTTAATTATTAAATCCTACATTTAATTTGAATATAAATTATTATATTTAAATTGCAAACACATGAGGAGAGTCTCTGCATGAAAGACCCTGCATCAATGAGCTACTACATTTCTCTCCAAAACAATAGGAAATTTCAACTGACAATATGATTGACAGGACAGTATAAACGGTGACAGAATGTAACTAATACTTAATTTTATGGCATAGTATAAGTAGGCGAACTGGGACGCAGCATGTGTCTTCTCTCACATTTCCATAAGCTTCTGTTAGGATCAGATGCTGAGGAAACGACTCATGTGTGTGTGTGTTTGGCTCAGAGACGTGTTATACTCACTGTCTGGTCTGAGAGCGGTGGCAGAACAATCTGTCGTTCGATGGTGTTGAGGACTATTTTCCACAGCTCCTTCAGAACCCGTTTGAGAACTGTCTTCTCACAGATCTTAGCAAACAGAATTAGGCTGAGGAGAAAAAAAAACAGGGGATGGAGGGATGGCGTGAAAAACAGAAATGCAACTGGTTACCATGTTTCAAGAAATGTAATTCTGTAGTTTTCTTACTTCTTGTCCAGCAGGTCCATCAGGGGTCGCAGGACAGTCTCTGCATCCATGGCTGCATTACTTTTGTTCCCTGCGTTTCCTTTCATCTGCACAAGCTCCTGGTTCATTTGTTTGACACAGTCCTCAATCACTGGCTTGAAACTGTGGATGTACATGTTTAACTCAGTTTAAAAACAGCATTCATAGTTCATGTTAATGAAAACATGCACATTTTTATCATTTTATCATCTGTGCGTCTATGCTTTTTAATTAATCATGTAAGGCAACATTAAACAAATGGACAATGAATGCTATTTACTTTGTCAATAAATATTGCAGGTCTTAATATAAATTATTTCTTGTTTTTCATCTAAGTGCATTAACTTTCTACATCTCTGCGGACTCAATCAAAGCTGTAAATCAATAATATTATAGCCTAACTTTTCAAACATGTGTAGTGATTATATTTCATTTCTTTGAGGAATTTACTTGACTCACTAGCTCCATTAAAATATCAACAATACTTAAAGCCATTATATAAAATGCATTATAAAAGTATTTAATTATATGTAATTATGTACTGAAATACACCTTATATTGCATAGTTGTCACAGTCTTGTCACGTCTTTCACATCCGGGTCCCTTCTATATATATTTCATGTCCTTCCTGCACCTCTCCGTGTCTAATCAATGATCGTTAGTCTCGTCAGCTGTTTACCATTCCGTTTTTGTTATTTAAGCCCTCTCGTATTCCCTTGTCTTTGTCGATCGTTGACGTTATGTGGTTTGTTTTCACTGTGTGTGGATGCTCGTTCCGAGTTCTTTAGTCTTGCACTGCTGAGTGCTGTTTATGTTCTAGTTAAAGTGTTTTGGTTTTCAGTTTGAATCCTGCTGCTCCTCGTGTCTTCCACATCGCACACCAGCACAGTATTCCTTCATATAACAATTGTATGATCTCATGAAGGATTATAACCACAGTTCTAATTACGTTTGACAACCAGTTTCTCCAAATATTATAATGAATTTTGAAAAGAAATTTCCCTGATACTTCACCTGGAGCCGAAGACCCCACTGAGCTCATCCAGCACCGTGTTGAGCTTATTCTGGAGTTCTTTGAGCAGTCCACTGGCCTCAGCGTCCAGCTGTAAAAGACACACAGCATCACTGTCAGTGACCAGGACATGTGACAGGAACAGGAAGTACTGAACACTCAAGTATCAACCAATAATGTCACGTGGCTCAATGGAAAATGTAATGTTGCATTGCATTTATTATTCATACCCAGGGTCCATAATTAAAACTTGCCAAGCCAACCAACTGCAAATAAAACTTGAATCTGAGTCGATAAAGTTGTAAAGTAAAGAAAATAGTAGTAACTTGTGCAATTTCTAACCACTTTTTTATTTTGCCATCACACATGCATCTAGGATACTTAAAGTTGCTTTTTAAGAAAAGAAAAATAATGATAAAAATTACAGTGTATGTTTTTGACATTTGCAGATGGAGCGATGGAGACTGACTCATCCTGTACATGATGCAGTGAGTGACAAAGTGACCTGTGATGTTTGTAAAAAAAACACGCAAGGAATAAAAGAGGTAAATAATCCCAGTCACTGGGACAGTATTTCTGTTTTTAAAATGTACACATTTTATGATGTTTAACAGTAGAGTAACCTTGTTGAACTCCAACTTTTCTCTAATTACATTTTAGTCTTTAAATTATTATTATTTACTTATAAATAGTTTTTATTTCACTCAATTGTTTTATCTATATGGGCATAATTTGTGTCCAGACTGTCATACAAATAAATTATGAAAATTTTTTCCATAGTAAAATAAAATCAGTAGCTGTAGTTTTTGCCTTTTAGATTATAACCAAGTTTAGTGTTTTTTTCTTCCCTCACATTTAAAATATATTTAAAAAAAAATTATCTTTTGATGGTTTAATTGATCTTGTAGAGTCATTAAACAACAAATATCCCCTCAGGACAAAAATTTTCTATATATATGGTAGCATGTTTTGTGTTTTTAACACAAGTTCACTTGATTCAGAGAACTGGCAAACAGCTTTGTTTTCATGCCATGGTTTGGTGATTTTATCTGCTGTTGCACAGCGAACTGTCAGTCAAGCATGCTCAGCCTCTAAAAAGGTCTTGACTGAGGAGATGCTTGACTAATGATGACTGCAAATTCAATACAATCCTCTCGAATGAATGAGAGCAGATGAGCCAATTCTGTATTCAAACATTACCGTGTCTGCATCACTCAGGTGAATTTTACTGATAAGGCAAGCGTTTTTTTTTTTTTTTTTTTTTTATCTCCGGTTTACTTCTCATATGACTGTATTCTCATTTGACCAGGCTAATGTAGGTTGAACCACATCCAAAAAGGAGCAACAGTCGTGAACCAACAAATTGCTAAAGGAAGTTGTCTAAAAGGGATGTCCAGTTACTAACCTTGATTGTATCCAAAAACATAAAAACCACAGCTGCCCAACTCGCTGCAGAATTAAATGTGCACCTCTACTCTCCTGTTTCCACCAAAACTGTTTGTTAGAAGCTCTATAGAATCAATTTTCTTTCCTGTAATCAATGAGCTTTCCTGTAGCTCAATAGTAGAGCATTGGTGCTTACAATGCCAAGGTCATGGGTTCAATCCCAGAGAAAGCAAGACCTGATTCAATGTGTTCCTTGAATGCAACGTACATTGCTTTGGATAAAAGTGTCTGCCAAATGAATAAATGTAATATTCATGGTAGGGCTGCTATAGCCAAACCAGTCACTTGCGCCAATGCCAAATGTCGGCTTCATTGGTTCCAACAGTGCAAATACTGGGCTGCGGGCAATATAAAACATTTATTGTTCTCTGATGAGTCCCTTTCACAGTCTTTGGCACATCTGTGGGAGAGTTACGGTTTGGAGAAGCCCCAAGGAGGCTTAACCTTCCGACTGTTGTAGCCCTGAGTGCAGCATGGGGTGGATCGGTGCAATATCTTTGCATATCCTACTGTGCTTGATGGACACTGTCAAGTACTACTGAACCGTTATGGAGAACCATATGCACCCTAATGGTTCAAACGTTGTACCTCAAAGAGGGTGCTGTGAATCAGCATGATACTGCACCAATACACACAGCAAGACCGTGACAGAATGGCTTGATGAACATGAAAGTGAAGTGAACATCTCTTATGGCCTCCACAGTAACTGAATCTAAAAAAAATATTAGCCACTTTGGGGTATTTTGGAGGAGCAAGTCAGCACAAAAAAGTGACTTAGCTACTGTTCTGGAATTGAAATGGCTCAGAATCACTCTGGCCATTGTAGAGCCAACATCAACATTCACTGCCACAAAAAGATTTCAGTGCTTTCCATTCATTAACTAGACTGTGGTGGCTGAAAAGATATTTAAACTTCTCATAGTAACATAAAAGGTCTTTAATGTTGTGTTTTGCGACACTGCTGTGAGGCTTTGCATCCTTCTCAAAAGATAGGATAATCAGTACATGATCAGCTCCGGTTGACAGTGAATGAAGGCAGTGAACTCCATCTGTGCATGTGTTTAGCATACATTTTATAGTATAGCACACACCAGTTATGCATTAATTTCACATTTGCGTAGTTGAGGATTATAGCATTTCATTTGTTTATTTGAGACACATTTTTAAACTAGTTTTTTGGCAAAATAAAAAGGCTCAACTGCAGCTTCCATCAAAATAAAAGCTCACAGTATATGTATCTCTTGCATGTATTAGAACAAAACTCATTCTGAAAGTTTCATTTATTTTTCAGTGCATTGTATTACAAATATATGGCTAGTACTGTGATAGGATTCTTATTTTAACATCATTATTATTGTTATGCAATGTAATGTATAATGAGAAACTATATAATTATATAAATATAACTAAAAAGAGGTTTGACTTCCCTTTAAAGTTATCTTTGTTCAATTTGCACACTGAATATTGGTTGAAGCTTTAATTTTGAACTCTTGAAATCTACCAGATTGAGGAGTTTAACTTTAAAATGTACAAAATATTTTTACAGGGTAGCACGCCCCGGAGCGAGGAAGCGAGGTCCACCCACCCCAGTTTCACAAAATCCTGTGGGAAACACTGCGAAGAATGTCTGTTGGGGGACCATCAAAATAAAGTGTTATCAAATATTAAGCAGACAGTCAACTAATAAACTAATGACTGGTAGCTGAAAATATACTATGTAGAATGTCTAAAGTGGAACATAGAAATAAAGAGTTAACAGAAGGTTTTTATGTTTATTAGCTGCATTTTAATTGCAATGTTCTTGTATAATATCATAGCTGTGTTTGTGTGAGACAAGATGTAGTCAGGAATGGATGTGAATTGTAACAGTGTTTATGGTTCCCGGTAAGCAGAGGGACGGCCAGATCAATCAATGATGGCAGCTGGCTGATGCTTGTGCAAGAGACCTCATCAGGTTAATGGAGATCAGAGGAGATGTCGGTCACTGACAGAGAAGCGATCGAGTTAATGGAGGTAATTCTAACTGATAACACAAACACAACAAATGCTTTGCACTTGTGAAACATTGTAGTCCAAAGTTGTTTGTTTTAGTTCTTGGAATATGAATTCTGTTAAATAAAATATGTCCCTTTAAATCGGACTTTGAGCTTTGCAACCTTGCAGATCTTTTTTATGCTCAAACAGCAACATTACACACATAAAAGCATAATAGGACCCCTTTAAAATTAAAATTGTAAATCTTTGTGAATTTGTGAAAATGGTGCGCAAGTACTTGACAACCAAAACATCAATGGTGGACAACAGTATATCAAAAATATACTGTTAAATTAACTTTGTTAATATAAATATTAACAAAGTTAAGTTTTAACTAAATTAATTATATTCTAATTAGAGAATCATGATATGAAATTGTACAAAAGATTACACTTGTATACTGTGCCTGTGGTCTACCTCATATTATTATTGAGCAGATAACAGAGGCTTGAAGGCGGTCAGTTTCTACACCCCTGCTTACACCCTGAGGCCCCATGTCAGACTGACAGACAGTAGTGGGAACGATTCCGCTATCGCAGCTAACTTTGAATTCTGCAATTAATTTTTCTTGGACAGTTTGGGATCTTATATTTATAAATCCATGATAACGAGCCACTGTAATTGCATTTTTCTTCCAGTTTGCTAATTGCTTTGGGAACGGTGGCACTGCTAGAGCATGGCAGGGTTATATTTGGAGCGTTTCACTTTTGCTCTCTCAGAGCGAGTTGGAGCTTTATGAAGGAAGCAGAATTTTATATTTTAGTTGCATTTTCAAACAGCTGAAATCCTTTTTTAAGCACTGTAGGTTGTAGCCTTATTTTCAACAGAGGTAGGATATATAACCTTAATCTGACAGACCTCTGGCACTCATTTGATTTCATTTTTAAGTATTTTATGACTGCCCAGTGATTTCACCACATTATGAAATGTCTTTCAATGACCGCTGTCGTGATTACAAAACCCTACAGATGTCAATGCAGTGACTGAGTAAAGTTGGGAATATTTTTTTTTTTTTCGCCAGCAGGATAAATGTTGATTAAAGCAACATAAAATAAAACTAAACGAACTTTGAGTGTTGGAGAATAGATCGACCTAAACATCAGGACCAAACTAAAACCTCTTGCAGCCCAAACTCTAGCAACCCAAATTAACCACAAACACTGAACATAATTAAAAAGCAAGTTTGGTTGCTGTCAGTGAAGTATTAGTTCAGCAAAAAAAAAAAAAAAAACTCCTGTCATAATTTACAGTCACTTTTTTCCATGGAATATAAAAGAAGTTAGGCAATATGTTTGTTCATCTCGTTTCCAAAGGGAAATGATGCAATGCAATAGAGGTGAATTAGAATATTTTTATTCTCCAAAAACACTAGAAAAGTAGCATATGATATATTAGTGAATTTTGACCTAAATTGTATGTGTGTACCTTACATAAACCTATAATATGGCTTCAGAAGAGCAGAAATATATGGACGAGTCGTATATAGTATGGTACATTTATGATACTTCCAAGGTGCTGTATAGTTATTTCTTATTCATAATTATTATTATGAATTATTTCTGTATAGTTATAAGCTTATTCACAATTCATTATTTTCTTACATTGCATGGAAAAGAATTAGGACTTTTGTCAACTTTTCTTTCTGTGTTACACGGGTTTGAAACGACACTCAGGCCATTCAGGCCTAAATAAAAATTATTAAATTATTATGGGCTAGTTCAGTTTTTTTCAGTTCAGTTCAAATTAAGGGTTAGCATTTAGTTTAGCCTAAATATTTTTTGAGGGTATGAGGGTGAGTAAATGATGGCAGGCTGAACTGTCTCTTTGAAGTTGAGGATTACCAGCTTCAGTTCTTGAAGATAATCGTTCTTGTGAGGTTTCATGCCAGGTAACTTGGTTGACCAGACAGGAAGTACGAGTGACAGGAAGTGAGGTGGGTTTTAATGGGTGTGAGAGCGCCCGTGCTGCTCAAATCTGTCCAGTAAACTGATCAACTGGGATGAATTAAGCCCATACACTACAGTCAGATTTCACAACAGGAAAGCTGCAGAGATCTGGTTCAATGTCTTCATTCACTGTCATTGAATGTTGCTCCAAATACGTTTATATCTTACACAGAAGACGTATGTCCTACAGGTTTGGAACAACATGAGCGTGAGTAAATGATGACAGGATTCCACAGATTTCTGCAGCTGGTCTGGCTGTAGAGCACAAGCCTAGAGAGATGTTAGAGGAAACCTGTCCACACACCTTGCAGAAGACCACAGTCCCTTCCTCCTGGTACAAGAGCCCAGAGGAGACGGGAACGACAAGAAACAAGCACATTGTCACAGTTGGAGAGGTTTATCACATTTACAGAAGAGAGAGAAGCATCACAACACGCATGCAAATTTCACATGGGATGTTAAGCTGCGTTCACATCATGACGGAATTTCCATAATCATGAGGTGACTCTCAGAAATCATTTGGACTCAAATGGACTTTGAAATTTGATTCGTCAAATAGACTCATGTGTGGCTTAATATGTGAACACTACATTTATTAACCAAAATTCTTGAATATCTTGAATAGGTTTGAACAGCGTGGCATGCTAACGGATCTACATTCAGTGGCATGCTAACGGATCTACAATTGTTGCATGTTTAAATAGAATGTGATTAGAAAGAAAAAGTCTAACTTATGCATAACACTACTAAGACTATAAATAGAGACATGTTTTGCTCTGGTTACAAACAACAAAAACAAGCAAAAAATAACCAATGCAGTCCTACAAACAGAATAAAGCTGGTCTTTTTAATCAAACTTAAGGGCCAGTCACACAGCCGATCACGCACTAATCACTCACAAATCACGCAAAGATTGGGCTTGTGCGTTGAGAAATTGACCAAAGTATTCCACAAACATTCGACGCATGAATCACTGATGGAGCGCGTCCAAACACGCACGCTTTGCGAACGTTCCACGTATAAGCACTTTCAGAATCCACATTTTCAGTGGATGTCAGTGGAATGAACGTGATACGTGCGCGGTTCATGCGTGATATGAAGGTGGGGCATCAGTGGACGGATGTGGACGTGCGCGGTTTCGAACCAGTCGAACCGACGCATAAGCACTGACGCATAAGTTTCGAAGACGCATAAGTTTCGAACCGACGCATAAGCACTGACGGCCAATGCATGTCCCACGCATAGTCACGCATAGTCGACGCATAAACTACGCACGCCGACTCATGAATAACGCACACTGATGTGCAGTTGTGCGTTGGAAAATTTTTGAACCGTTCAAAACTTAAAATCACGCACAAACCGCCTTTGACGCACATCCACTTACAATCACTGACAGTCCACGTTCGTTCCACCGACGAATTACGCATACCACGTATGCTCCGCGCAGAAACGAAAATCTGTGCGTAATTCATGCGTGATTCATACGTTTTCGCTGTGTGACTGGCCCTTAAGGATTGCAGTCTCAACTCATATAGGTTTGAACCAATTAAACAATTCACTGACTGGACAAAATAAAATAAAATAAAATAATTTAAAAAAAACAGCAATTTCATGTGTTTAGTATGTTTAGCATTTGGTTTAGATTTATGGGCCTAATTATTATTTTAATTCTGAAAACCTCAATAATTATAGGACAGTTATAATAGTTAAGTGGTATACGAATCCGAACCAGAATCAGTCAATTCTAATCTTAAAATAAACACAGAAAATGCCATAGGTAACACTGACTACGCAATGACATATAAACAGCAATATGTTGAAGTAGCTAACTAAACACCTGTAACTGCCATGAACTTGATGGATCTTCTAGTTGTAACTAAACAGACTCATAATTATGGCAATTTGACATGTCATGAACGCAGCTTTACAGCAAGGGATGTTCTACAACTTAACTCACACAGACAAATAGTGGGAAAACATTGTTGTGGTGTGTTGTAGTAACACTGATTAGATCACCTACCTGTTTTCCTCCCATGGACTCAAACATCTTCTCCAGCTGAACTCGGAGTTGCTGGATGTTGTTCAAGAGAATACAGGACTGTCAGGAGAAAAAAATATAGATATTTCATGATTAATCGACATTCCTCCTTTCCAGATGCATTCGGTCTTCAAAACCCTCCACCATCCAAATGCGAGGAGGCGTTTTTTGTTTTTTTTACTAGAAGACTTATGTAAATATATACACACGGGCATTGATTCGTCTCGATGCTGCTGCTGATGGCGGTCGCTGACATGAGTTTGCACATCTTACTTTCATCAGTGCCAGTAAATCTGAATTTCATTATGTAAAATCTATGCCTCTGCCTCTGAAGAGAAACTTGAGAATTACACAATTGAAAACTATATACAAAACTATATTGATTCGAATGCACATAACTTTTTAAAAATAAATGAAAAAAATTCACAATAATGTGTTATTAAAGCATAATGTTTATAATAAAATTATAGTCAGTTGTATTTTGTTGTAAAGTCATAGTAGTTATTCATGTATTCAGTAGGTTGCCCTAATGCATTTCATGCATGCATTGAATCTTTTCACTATTAACATTAATACGTATACGGGCATGGGTTCACCAAAATTGAACAATGGATGATTGTAAAAAACAACTGGTCTGATGAGTCTCGAGTTCTGCTGTGGCATTCAGATGAGTCCGAATTTGGCATAACCAACATGAAAGCACGGATACATCCTGCCTTGTATCAACGGTTCAGGCGGCTTCTGCTGGCGTAGTGGTGTGGTGGATATTTTCTTGGCACACTTTGAGAACGCTTATACCAATTGAAGATCATTTAAAAACGTCACAGCACAAGTATTTCACTTGTACAAGTACAGTAGAATCCGGTTATCTTGATTCTCGATATAAACCTTTAACTATATTCTCCAACATTGCAAACACAATTTCGCTCACAGTGTAAACAGTCACAACCACACGTTCGCTCAACCACATTCGCTCTGACACAGTTCTGGAAAGTATTGCACACGCGGTTACTATGGTTTCTTTATAAACTCTAAAATGCTTTGCTTTTTTGCCTTTAACGGTCTGCTTGAAAACAAATGTTTCTAATCACCTGGACAGTGATGCTAACTCCACCACTTCCACAAGTTCTTCTGCGGCTGCACGGCGCTGTGAGTGAAGCGTCACAGACAGAGTGACCATATGGACCGCGATCCATGTGCAACGCAAACTCAGTGCAAGCGCAGTGAACTCAGTACGTTCATTAGTCACGAGATAACCATGTGAAGTGGCCAATTTGTCCCTCTTTTGTGCTCGAGATATTAGGGTTTGGCGACATAATTAATTGACATAACCGCTTATGACATAAATGCTCAGACACATAGGGAGTTTGGCGGTTCCACTTAAAGCGTCAACATAATAGGGTTGGCGAGTTAACCGAGGTCGAGATAAGTGAACTCCACTGTACAATCTTTCATTTGTGTAAAATTCATTCTTTCATTGTGAGGGTGTTATTGCAATGCACTTTGGGTAAAAAGTGGACAGTGGATGTCAAATAACCATTGACCATACTAGTGTTGACAAACACATTAACTAGCGACATGACAGTCAAAACACTCCCAGGGGAATTAACTGGATGGGTATGAGTGCATAATTAGTACAGGACTCTATAAGCTAATTAAAACTTGGTCTTACTGTCTATACTGGCACTAATCCTAAAGGTCACATGTCAGCCTTGTGACAAATAGGTGTAAAACACTGACACGAAAATATGAAGCAGTTGTGCTAATTGAAATGTGGGAACATCGTCTCAATGACAAGAGCTGGTGATTTTGCATAGTCGTAAATTTAATTTAGGACGATGTATATAAACTCCTGTGTGGTGGTTATTGAGTTGATTTATGGGCAGTGGTGCATTTAAAGATGTAGATATTCTTAGGATGAACCGTGCTGTCAATTAAGCGATGGATGAGATCTGAGGAGCGGCTCTATCCTCGGAGACAGAGTAGAGATATGTCTTTAATTACCGGCCGCATGATTTTCTCTCTGTGGTCCTGTCACTGCACTTAAAAGACACATCTGTCTTTCTTTACGCCACAGACGTCCTGCATGTCAAGCTTTTATAATCATTACAGGAATACATTGTGAAAAATAAGGGGAAGAACAAAAGCAGCTCTGAGTTAGCACCATGAACACTGTCATTTTTACACAAAGAAAGGGAAGTTAAAAGCACACAGGAAGGAGACGAGGACACGAGAAGGTCTCGCTCTTTATTTGCAGTCTACATATTGCTGTCTCATAACGCAGAACGCAACCAAAGTCAATTTTAATGTCTCACTTTAGTCTCCGGCTGCTCTCCATGGCAATGTCCCCAGTATAATCTGATCAAGCCATGTTCGGACACTTGCAGGGTCATGACTTTAAAATACGCTGACATTGTATGATGAAGCAGTTTTGAAAGCGCAAGTGAGTGTATTTCTGTGTGTGAGCTTTGTGTTTTGTGTGTGACCTAGTTGCTTTGTGTGCTTTTTATATTGTATAGCACTTAAGTAGTGGGCGTGAAGTTATGGGCATGACAATCCGCGGCCATAAGCAGATATAAACCAGCGAAACTCAGGATAGTTAGAAGAAGCGATCGTCATTGGAGCTTGAAAGCACGCAAGTCTTGTTTACATATTTGGTTTTGCTCATTTTTCCGTCGCAGTAGTTGTTAGCAAGGAGAAATCTTTTGTAATCTGTTTATTGTACTGTGTCGTGACTTGGCATCTTAGTTTCAATCAGCCTAGTTGCTTTGTATGCATTTTGTATTGCGCTTAAGTAGTGGGCGTGAAGTTGTGGGCGTTTTCACCGAAGCAGGATATTTATTTGCCGCGTGCGCTGTCGCGGAAATTTGTGAAGACCGACGAGGGTAAAGACATTCGACAAGTCTCTTTAGTATTTCTTTCTCACTTTTACCCTTCCGTCTACTTATCATGTGTTTTCAATTAATTTCTGTTGTCTCTCAACAACGCTCTGTCATCACACGCTGAAAACATTATTAACCTGCGTCCTGTTCCTTCTTTTTCTAATTCACCTCTTTCCATTCTGTGGGTCTCTGGAACTGTCAGTCAGCAGTCAACAAGTTACCTTTATTCCAGCCTTTGCTACTAATTCTACTCTCAATTTCTTAGGTTTGACCAAGGCATGGATTCGTCCAGAGGACTCAGCAACCCCTGCAGCTCTCTCTAACAACTTCTCTTTCTCTCACACTCCTCGTCAGTCTAGGAGGGGTGGGGGTACAGGTCTTCTCATTTCTACCAATTGGAAATACTCTACTCACTCTTCTCTATACAAGTACATTTTGTTTATATTTAATTTAATTACAGTTTCATCTCCCGCCATAATTCACATTGCAGTAATCTATCGCCCTCCAGGTCAGCTGGGCACCTTTGTTGAGGAGATTGATATGCTGCTATCCTCATTTCCTTACAACGATTTAAATATCTTTTTTTAACAAAACAGCAACTATGACAGTCAGTTCTCAGCTCCACACACACATGAACTTAGACCGACCACTGATGCAACCAGAAACCTTCTCTCAACCTTCTCTCCACTCACAGAGGTAGATGCATCTAGATTTCTCCTTTCCAGCCACGCAACCACCTGCCCTTTAGACCTCATCCCCTCACATCTTCTACAAGCCATCTCTCCTACTCTTTTACCAGCACTCACTCACATCATTAACACATATCTTCATACGAGAACCTTTCCTACCGCATTCAAGCAGGCTCGGGTAACCCCACTGCTCCAAAAAAAAAAAAAGAAAACTGCATTACTACCCTAAGGAGTGCAAAAGCTGATTCCAAATCATCAGTTCTCCATCTTTTAGATCTATCTGCTGCCTTTGACACTTTTAATAATCATATCCTTCTGCCCACCCTCTCGTCACTAGGCATCACAGGAACTCCGCTTCACTGGTTTGAATCCTATCTCACAGGTACGGGGAGGTCTCCAAAGAATGTCAACTGATCACCGGTGTTCCACAGGGTTCAGTTCTTGGAGCACTTCTCTTCTCCATCTACACCACATCACTAGGTCGCATCATACGGGCACACAGATTCTCCTACCACTGCTATGCCGATGACACAAAGCTCTACCTATCATTTCAAACAGTTGATCCCACGGTGGCTGCGCAAATCACAAGCTGCCTAGTGGACATCTTGACATTGATGAAAGAGCATCCTCTGCAGCTCAACTTGGCCTATGCGGAGCTTCTTGTCTTTCATTCAAAGATCACAAAGACGGTTAGATCATGCAGGTTTGCAAATCACAACATCAGAAGGATCTAGCCGTCCCTAACAGAGCAAGCAACACAACTTCTGGTCATTTCCAGGCTTGATTATTGCAACGCGCTTCCTTCTAGTGCAATCAAACCCCTGCAAATGATCTGGAATGCCGCAGCTTTCCGAAAGGGCTCACGTCACTCCACCCTTCATCTCTCTGCACTGGCTCACACTTGCAGCTCGCATGAAATTCAAAGCACTGACACTTGCTTACTGAACTAACACAGGCTCAGCACCCTCATACTTCCAGACGCTACTTCAAATCTACACACCTACCAGAAACTTTTGATCGATCAACGAGCAATGACTCATGGTACCTTCACAGAGAGGCAAAGAAATTACTCTCAAAAACACCATTCCTTGCTTGGTGGAATGATCTCCTTGCCTTCATCCGGAATGCAAAATCCTTGGGAATATTCAAAAGACTGCTAAAAACTCATGAGCACCTAACATGACACACACACACCTCAACCACATTTATTTGAAAAACAAAAAAAAACCCAAAAAACACAACCTTCCTCTTATTCCTCAGGTTTGTACAAGGTGTATATGTAATGTTTGAAAATGTGTATTGTGAGCACTCTTGTGTACTTTGAACCTTCAGGATGAATCGCTTTCTGTATTCCTCAAATTGTAAGTCGCTTTGGATAAAAAGCATCTGCTAAATGCATAAATGTAAATGTGAGCAAAACTGTTCATAGACTCACCACTTTCTCCTTGCTCAAATGGTTGCTGAAGTCTTTGGAGATGATTGCAGCATACTGGATAAGAACTTTATTTATGGTCTGGAAAGAGAATAAAATGTAAATATTATTTTAAAAACTGTACAAATTAACTCAGTGAAAGCAATACTATTACTGTTATTATTTACACACCTGAAACACAAATGTACACACACTACCATTCAAAATTTGGCTGAAAGAAGTCTCTTATGCTAACCAAGACTGCATGTATTTAGACAAAAATACAGTAAAAACTGAAAATAGTGTGAAATAGTATTACAATTAAAAAGGGAAAGTAAATAAAACTCTTAACATATTCATAAATATGTAAATAAGTAAATGAGGGCAGTAATGATATGCGCCTTCACAGGCCGCTGTAATAGATTTCTTGTGTCAAGTATGCATGAAGTAATCAATGCCTCCTACAAGACCCTTTACCCACAATCCTGTGGGAGGCTGGATCTCAATATCTCTCTCAGTTCATTTGCATTCACAGTAAACATTAACAATAGGAAAATACATTAGATGGCCTGAAATCTCTTTGGAATGTCTTATAAAATCTGCTATGCGTGTTTGAGTGAGTGAATATACAATAATATAAAATATGGTGAAATACGATCACCATACTTGAGAAGAGAAGATGTATTTATTTGTGGTGTTTTCCAAGTTAAACATCACTATTAGTGTTGGTTATAGGTTTAATGATGTGATCAAACATTTAAAACAAAAACCACTTAAAATATTAATAAGTAATTGAAGTAGTTGTCTAATTATCATTATTGGTAAAAGTAGTTGTCTAATCTTTGATCATTACATTCAGTGTTTTATATCAGTGTTCCGACTTCTTTCATTTGTATATTGATTGCATGTGTCAGCTGTATTGTGTGAAAACTCGCCAATAAAACACACTGTGTTACTGTGCATTGTGTCTAAGCTGAGGACTGAGGACGTCCGCATGTCTGATCAAATATTAGGCTCTCAAAACACTCACACTGGGTTTTTATGTTAATATTACTGGGGACATTTCATAGCCATGATTTTTTTTACTGTATATAATGTATATCCTCTAACCCTAAACATCACAGAAAACTGCATTAATGCATTTTTATATTTTAAAAAAATATCACTATAATCAGTTTTCCTCATGGGGAGCAAAAGATGTCCCTATAATGATTTCTGAAGGACCACGTGACATTGAAGACTGTAGTAATAATTAAAAAAATTCAGCTTTTCATTACAGAAATAATTTACATTTTTTATATATTGCAATAGAAAACAGTTCCTTTACATTGTAATAATAGTTCACAATTGCTTTTTACTCTATTTTAATCCAATAAATTCAGCCTTGGTGAGCCTTCTTTCAAAAAACATTAATAACTCACTGATCCCAAACTGTTGAAGACATTGTAGGTTTCACCTAAAAGGTTTAAAACTGTAATGCTTTCAAAACATCATGCTATTCACTTTATAATCCTGACCTGCCCGACACAACAACCTTTCCTCAACTTACATTTACAATTCCTTTTGGTGATACCGGTGAGGCAGACATTACATTTGATAGAAAAATCAAGTAATGGTGCAAAAATACACCCTAAAAATAAAAGTCTGGAATTATGCCTAGTAAGAAATCTTTTTTCCATCATTTGTTCATCATTTTATGCTCTGGCAACTGTATGACAACCTACAGTAAGTGTAATATTGTTTGGCGGAATAAAAGCACCAAATTCATTTTTAATTCAGGTCATTCTTTATTGAAGATTGGTGTATTTTGTCATACTGCTGCATATATCCTGCTGCAATGATTTTAGCACATTTAAGGGGTTTTGCTTTGCCTTAAAGCAACATGCAAAATCACCACTGTACAGCCTCAAGGGAGATACTTTTTATTCAGATTTTGTCTTACCTTTGCAAATCTGCGCATGAAGTGAGCGAGAGCTTGAGGGTTCGGACACTCCAGCTTCTTAATGATCTCAAAGCTTTGGTTCAACTGCGTGAACACATCCACCACCGAGCAAGAGAAGAGAGCATGTTCTGATGTCTGCTGGAACTGAAATGATAACACAGCAAACGAACCATTAACAATTAAGTCCACCATACATTACAGAGGATGTCAGTTTTTGATTTTTCAGCATTTACTACATGCTGGAAGAAATAAAAGAAAAAGTTGCACAGCCTGTTTCCAACTTTCCAAGTTTTTCAATGTTCTAGTGATTCAAGATCCCTAGAGGGGATTTTTTTGTCTTTTATTTAAAGAATATGTCACACTAAAATGAAAATCCTGTCATTGTTAATTCATAATCTTATTGCAAACTAATATGACTTTTAGATGCTCTCTTTCATACAATATTCCCTACAGTCAGTACGATTTTCCGTCATAATAATAATGCTTTTTTTGGCCAGGATTAAAATTAACATCCTTCGGATGAGATATTAAACTGAGATCCTGATTCTCTGTGGTCGTTAAAAATCCCATGAGACACTTCTTGTAAAGACTAGCGGTGTCCTGGCCAAATTCCCTTCATTGGCTCTTATCAATCATGACTGCCTAATAATAATCCCCATGCTTTCAATTGGCTCTATCACTCTCTCTCCTCTCAACCTTGTTGATGTGTGGTGAGCGCACTGGTGCCGTTTTACTGTGAAACGATTGAAAAGAGCTTTGGGTGTACAGCAGTACATAGTAAAGTGCTATATAAATGCCTGATTCATTCATTCATTCATGATCAAAAATGATCAAAAGTGACAATAAAAACATTTAACATTCTAACACTTTTTCCACACAAATATGAAGCAGGACAACTGTTTCCAACATTAACAATAGTCAGAAAGGTTTCATGAGCAGCATATCAGCATATTAGAAAGATTTTTGAAAGATCATGTGACACTGAAGACTGGAGTAATGATGCTGAAAATTCAGCTTTGCATCACAGGGAAAAATCACATTATAAAATACAGTGGAGTTCACTTATCTCGACCTCGGTTAACTCGCCAAACCCTATTATGTTGACGTTTTTGAAGTGGAACCGCCAAACTCCCTATTTGTCTTAGCATTTTCTTGTCGGTTATGTCGATTCTTTTATGTCGCCGAACCCTAATATCTCGAGCACAAAATAGGGACAAATTCGCCACTTCACATGGTTATCTCGTGACTAACGATCGTATCTAGTCCACTGCGTGTGCGCTGAGTTCGCGCCGCACGTGCATCAGTCTGTACGGTCGCTCACTCCAGTGACGCTTCACTCACAGAAGAACTCGCAAAGTGGCGGAAAAATAAAGCCTACTAGATGCTATCTTGGAAGAGGAGGCGTAGGAGTTAGCATCACTGTCCAGGAATTCCCAGATTACATTGACATCGACAAAGACATAGTAACTGATAGAAGCTTAGAAGCATTTGTTTTCAAGCAGACCGTTAAAGGCAAAAAGCAACAAAGCATTTTAGAGTTTGTAAAGAAACCATAGTAACCGCGTGTGCAATACTATCAGAACTGTGTCAGAGCAAAATGACTGTTATGAACGAATGCGTTTATATGTGTTGTGACTGTTTACGCTGTGAGCGAAATTGTGTTTGCAATATTGGAGAATATAATTAAAGGTTTGTATCGAGAATGGAAGGTGTTTTTTATTGTATACTGGTAAATCTCTGTTGTTATTTGGTGCACATATGTCTTTTGTTGTTAGCAAACATATACAGTGTATGTACATTTTTATAGAAAATCGCTTCATCAAATAAATCGGCATATTGGCTGTTGGTTATCTCGATGCTTTTTTGCAACCCCGAGGCCGTCGACATAACCGGATTCCACTGTTTATTCAAATATAAAACTGTTATTTTAAATTGTAATAATGTTTTACAATATTGCTGTTGTACTGTACTTTTTACTCTTCTGAAAGGAAAGGAGACAACCTTTTTAGGGTGAAATATTCAATATTGGTTCTACCTACAACCTATATGCTGTTCTGAAGAATCTATATTTAAACATCAAGGAACAATATTGGTTTGTGATGAGAGGACTTGAACCTCAGATGCTGCTAGCATGCACTGAAGATATTTTTAAGAAGACAGCGCTGGTATAATTCAGAGCCTTTGGGAATGCCTGCCAACATAACCTATGACACAATTAACCTGCGCTTCTGCCCTTATTCTCCAGGCGCTTCTGCCAACGAACGCAAGCCTAATAATCATTAGACAATTAACTCAAAGAGCTGCTCCATTAGCATCTTAATGTAGAGTTGAATCTCACAAGACTTGAACCTGAGGACAGCTAAACATCTAAACACAGTTAGCAACCAACTACGTTCATGTAATCTCAGCATCAGAACCGCCTATAAATAAACTCCCAGTTCGCCGTAAACAAAAAACACTGTTTTCATTGCTCTGCAACACTAATCTGCAATTAAATTTGTCAGTGTCACATATAATAACTTGGCCGTTCATTACAGAGCTGGATAATATGCAGGCCAATATTGACAGCACTAAATGGTTTATGTTTTCACCGCAACCGGTTTCAGGTGAAAGAAATTAGCATATGAAGCCAATCAAGCCGCTGATGTGTTTTCGTCAGCGAGAAGAACATTGAGCAGGATAAATGTGTGTTTTTCACTGCCTTACAGTAACAGCAGCTCATATGAACATCAGTCCAATCAGAAGCATTTGTTGGGTTTATTTCACAAACACTCATCAGCCTAATGCATTCGATTTACCAGTTTTCCAGCACGTCTGATTGCATTCATTGTGTTTACGTCTGCGTTATGAGAAAAGCACATTGTTTAATAGATTCTCAGAGGAAATGTCATAAAAGAGAAAAATATCTCTATTGTACTGTACATACTCCTATCCAAAGAGAGATTGTCACACTTTGGCTTGGTGGTGGGTTAGGATTCACTCTGTTTTGTTATCTGTCAGCATTAGTTCAGTTATCCCCTTGTGCTCAGTTGTTTTCATATTAGTCACCTGTTTCTTGTAATCACCATGTGTGTCTCACCTCCCTGATTAGTTTGTGTATTTAAGCCTTGTGTTTAGCATGGTCTAGTTGTCGCATGATACCTGATTGTTCTGTTAGTGGTTTGAAGTTCTAGAGTGCTCTTAGTTGTTAATCTAGATTTAAAATAAATGTATGTTATGAAACATGTAAATGTATTTATCTAAATTGTCTATATAATAATCATGCACTATTTGTCTGTTAGCCAGAGGAGAACTGATCCCCCACTTCAGTTTGGGTTTCTAGTGTGTTGGTTGACAGAGCTCTGACACTGGCCCTTTGTTGTGTGTTGTGATTGTAAACCCCGCCCATCTTTTTCCCTCGTTTCCCTTAATTGATCCCAGCTGTATCTGCTTGTTTACTCGTCTACCTTTCCTCATGTGTTCCTTATTTAATCCCGGTGTGTTTGCTATCTTGCGTCGTGTCGTTGTCATTTTGTGGGATGTCTTCTTGGTTGGTAGTTTCCCTGTTCCCAGTCCATCTTGTTTGTTTGTTTGTTTGTTGTTCTGTTTCTTAGTTTTGTTAGGTTTTCCCTCTCGTGGGTTCTTTTCTTTTGTGAGTTTTGATTTTTGTTTGTTATAAATAAATCCTTTCCCTGCATCCCTATGTCCTCCCTTATGTGAACCGTGACTGAGCCCGGTTTCTCCCAAGTTTTTTTTTTTTCTCCATTCTGTTCTTCATTCATTCCGTCACCTGCTGGAGTTTTGGTTCCTTGCCGCTGTCGCCTCTGGCTTGCTTAGATGGGGAAACTTAACACTTAATATTCATTAATCTTATTGATTGGCCTGCTCTTCTAGAGCTGCTGTTCAGCCAAAACAAACTTTGTTTGTATTGTTTTCCTTTGACTATGGTAAAGCTGCTTTGATACAATCTCTATTATAAAAAGCGTTATATAAAGGTGACATGACTTGCACTGAGCTCCATTTTCGCCTCTACTTTGAACCTGCTGGTGTGATGATGAGCTTATTGAAATCAAAACCTGTTCAAATCCGTTATGTCAGGATTAATCCATTTGAGATGAAGATGAATGCCACTACTCAGCTAATACAAATATTTCTAAATGTTCTCTGAATGTTTTAAAAACGTTGTTTCTTGGTTGTGTGAACGTTAAGGGTACAATTCATTTGATAATTCTCCACACATTATGGGAATGTTAATTTTGAGTTCTCTGAACATTCTGAAACCAGTAAAAAAGTTAGACGAACATCCAACTGAAAACTTTAAGTGGGGAAAAAAAGAAACTCATTAACAATGCAAAAATGTTTTTGAGCTATAGTTTTGAGAAAATTATTGAAGACCAGATCATTTTGAAATGGCATTCTATTAACATTACTGGAAAAATATTTGTTCATAACTTTGAGAGAAAGTTCCCTTGTTACCTCTGTACAGTACTGTGAAAACAGATTTTTTTTTTAAATTATCAAATAAAATAAAACAAGACAACTCATATCGATCACAGTTGCAATTGTGACTGTACAGTTTAGTCTACAAGTATTTATATACTGATTAAGACTAACAGTGAATATCTTGCCAGAAAATGCTCATTAACAAGGTTGATGATGTGACAGGCTACATTACTCAAATTAAAAGACAGAATGAGAATTATTACTAACAAAAATCAAGCATTAATTGTACCCAAAGCATATTCATTGCACTCATTTTGTTTTTGCAAAAAGTGTCTCATCGTTGGTGGGAAAATGCCAAAAAAGAGGAAGGAATAAACTCAACCAGTGCAATGATTTTATTCTGACAAATAATTTGAAAGGCAGCATACAAGAAAAAGAGAAATGCAGCATTTAGCGTTAATGTGACGTTTAGATGGTAACGGTGGCGTTAGACTATTTGCCAATTTACAAATGAAAAGCTCTACTGAAGCGAAGTAACAATACGAAAAACTCACCCCATCTTTTTTATCTCTCTCTAGAGCTCCGTTAACGAAATCCATCGCTACATCTTCATTTTCATCCAACCACTGGATAACAAAAGGCTCAAACCACCTGCAGAGAAAGAAAACAGAGAATTTACATGTGAGCGCTTTTAAGACCACAGACTGAAACTGTAGAAAAGAGCCTATCACAAAATGTTATTCTGGTCTTTATATATGATTTTTTATTTATTTTATTTTATCATCCACAAGATTTGAGAGACAAATAATGTGCCAAAGTTTAACTCCTAATGTTTATATGTACTAGGATTTTCATTGTTAAAAACTAAAACTATTAACTTTTTTGTTAATTGAACCTGAAATAAAACAAATTTAATGAAAATTAGAAAAGTTGCCTGTAAATACTAAAATTACAAACTAAAAAATAGCAAACACTGAAATAAAATAAAACAACTAAATACTCTAGTCATGTATTATATATATATATATATATATATATATATATATATATATATATATATATACACAATATTAAAATATAAATCAAGAAAATAGTCCATACCACTAATAAAATGTGGGCACAGCAAAGTTTATTAAAATAAACACAATTAAATGCTTTTGACTCGTAAATATGAGAAAAAGTGTGTTGCAGCAAATATATACAGTAGAACAGACTGTCTAAATATGTTTGAGATGTTCAGCAAATGTACATCTCATAGTTATTCACTTGCAATAGACAAAGTATTTGTTCTGTCAATGCACTGAACATCTTAACAGACGCAGAAATGAGACAAACATGTTTTTATAACAAGTAAAGTGTTGTAGATGCTCTATAGCAGGCAGAATCACACTAATAGCTCTGCTAATGTAATGAACCTGAGCTAGCTGTTTACTCAGATTGAGACGGTTTGCAATAACTCACTGCTTTTGACAGTAATAAGGGAATTAATATGATGGCATTTAGCTTGCTATCTTAAATATTGATCTGGATTGCTCGATGTGAAGGTTCCCTAACCACACATTCACAGATAAGACCCTGATTGCTCAGGAAAGCTGCAGATAGATGTATCTGCTATGTTTTTTCATCTAGGAGGTGTCATTTTAACAGCGATTTCTCATTTGCAGTATGTCCCTGGATGTTGGAACAACATTTAGCAGATGTTCTTGCCGACATTTATGGGTTTAATATGTGCATGCATACATTTTGCACAATTTTATCAGATGCTAGTTCACAAACATAACATTTAAAATGCAATGTTTTCCATCAGCACACACTCTCAGACTCAGCTTACATGTTCCCATAAAATAAATAAATAAAATAAGCGAACGAGCATCTGGATAAATTAAGTAAAACATTTGATTAAAATGCCTGCTTGAGCAAGAATGATAACTGAACTCTATTAAATACAACAACAAAAAAAGAATAAGATGTTGGGAAACACGCTGAGGGAATTTAACAGCAAAGAGTCGAAAGAAAATCTGAAAGGTGATGAAAGCGAGATGATGAGGACTCCTGTGTGTGAAGATTTGTCTATTTAATGATAAATCCACACCTGACAGGCGGTACAGTGATGCTGTCACATTGTTAGTTTTCATAGGAAGTGTAGGAATCATTTTAAAAACATTTTTACCATGTTTGCAAGACAGCATTAGGTTAATATTCCTTAAAGCAACATTTTTATTCTTCCTCTTTCCCCCAGCTTTCCCTTCATTTTCACTCAAATAGGTCTAGACGTGACTTTGTACACATTTTACTTAAACTTTGAAAATCTCCTTCTGACATATATTTGTAAGATCAGAATGTTTGCCTTTAAAATCGGAATGATGATACCATCATAATAACAAGATACTGAAATGTAAATGACTTTCTCTGATATTATTTATTTGCAAACTGAATTGTAATTAGTCTTTGGTATTTTTTAAATCTAGTTATTAACAGTCTATAGTCTACCTTTCTAAACCTAAACTCACCTCAGCCTTTAGTATTATTCCTACAAACACTGGTATTTCCTTCAGCAAGAACAAACTCATTTCTCGTGTCACGTATGTTAATAAATATGATGGGCGGAGCAGCTCTCACATGCAGTCTCATTCTCATGGCAAAATCAATTCTCCTCGATGTGTTTTTTGATTGACAGCTGTGTGGCTTTTTCCTGATGTCCTGTCCCGTCTGTCATCCCGCCTCTCCTCGCTCATAACTCACAGTAATGAATGAGTGACTTTTTGACAACAGACAGCAACCAATGAGAAGCCAGCGTGTGTCTGCAGATCCAGGACAGATGGATGACGGTTTGTGAATATACGGATCAACACTCACTTTAAACGTGAACCAGAGGTACTTCCTAAGAGGAGGTGTAATTCAGACTGGAAATTAATTGAATGCATAAAAAAAAAAAAAAAAAAAAAAACGAAATATGATGAAACTGGAAATTAAATATAAGTTAATGCAACAATGATAAATAATATTATACACCTATAATGCATGTAAGGGATAATGTACATTCAAAATAAACCTCTACAGAGTGATCAGGACAAACTGCATGCACATTATCCCGCTTATTACATGGCTACTTGCCACATAAGTAATCAGATATGAAATATTGATGAGTTGAAATATTTCATTAGCTCTTTAAAGGCAGAGTTTATGCAAAGAAAAATAGATTTTAGCAAACAGCTTTAAACCTAGAAAGTTCAAACAAAACAATAATTTTATCCCTTAAAACTCATCTTTGATAATCAAAATGAAACATTTAAAAGTGTTTCCTCTGAAAATAATTCTACATTCGTTAAAACAGCTTGAAAGAAATTCTACACCCTTGCTTAATTTAATATGCAATATACTAATTGGTCCTCGCCTCCACTCGATCACACTTGCTCATAATATCTGATTCACCCAGAAAACTAGTAAATGCTACATAATGACAAAAGAAAATAAAGGTTTAAATCAGCCATTTATGTTTGAACTAGAAACTGATTAACTCCATGTGTCAAAAGGGTATGAGTAACATTAGCCTTTGGCTTGACTACATTAGAAAACAGCTAATAATGTGTTGCTAATATTACACAAACTATTTTCTCATTTGTCATCTCAGTCAGAGTCAGAAAGCCACTTTCTAAAAATCTGCATCTTTATGATCCCGACATACAAACGGCGAAGTTCTATTTTGTTTCTAAGCTTAGGGGTAAAACGAAGTTCAAACTACGTGACCAGTAATATATTGTTAACGAACATCTGATGCTGCCACTCTACTGAGAGAGAAGTTTAGATGAATAAACAGCAAGCATTCTAATAAAACATTTGAAAAGCATTTGAACATAGCAATGTGGATATGTTTGTACAATTTGGCACTCTAGTAAAATCATGTCCTGTTTATTTATATATCACTTTATCCAATAGATTGCTTAAAATCAGGCAGCTTTACCATATTAAACAAGAAATAGTATATGATTTGTATGTGATTGTCATGAGGTTTGGGGTATTTTCATATCAATAAAGTGCTCAGACATTCCAAAACCCAACAAACATGACATCAAAGTTAGACATCAACCTTCTTATTATTCCTCAATCAATTAATTATAAGAAAATTAAAGAATGCCTGTTTTCCCAATTTTTTTCTACAAATTGTATAGGGTCGCTAACAACCTGAGGTGTGCAAGTATAATTTTTTTTTTCTGCACAACAATAATAGAATCTTTGATGACTGAATAAGTGCAATTCACCTTTATTCCACAACGTAGCGATGTCTGATATACAATGATGAATCAACGTTTCACTCATAGTTAACGCATGCAGAAGACAAAAAGAATAGGAAGTATCTTCAGCAAAACTTGAAAGCGATTTGCTTCAGAGCAAGTACTGAACTCAAATATTAGTGTCACTACGACTTGATGGTGGATCTGGCGAAGAACGTGTCAGCATCTGGACAGTGGCTCAAAATGATCGACCAAAAACCAATATCTGATGGTGATTTTTTTTAATTAACACAGAGTAAGGCCACGTCCACACGAAGCCTGTGCATTCCCTATCCGATCATTTTTTTTCCTCGCTCTAAAAAAAAAATTCCGTAAACATGCCATCGTCTCAAGAAATATCATCAGCGTACACACGAAACCACTAAAACCGACTGAAAACGGTGCAGTATATATGCCAGACCAGTATGGGGCGCTGTAATTCTGCCACAGATAATACACTATACACAGAGAAGAAGAAGACTCAGTCGGTTTTAGTGGTCTCATGTGGACGCTGATATTTCTTGCGCCGACGCCGTGTTTATGATCGGATAGGGAGGGAATGCACCGGCTTCGTGTGGACGTGGCCTAAGATGATGCTGCTGAGGCCACATCCACACGATGCCGGCGCGTTCCTTATCCGATCTTTTTTTTCCTCGTTAAAAAAAAAAATCAGCGTCCACACGATACCACTGAATCCGGTGTAGTTTATATGCCAGAGCAGTATGGGGCGCTGTAATTCTGCCACAGATAATACACTATACACAGAGAAGAAGACTTTGAGCATGCGCATTGTTGTTGCTGTTCAGTGTTGCCAGATTGCTAGTTACCTTTTTGTCACGTCCGACCGGGAACAATGTATTGGGCTGGTTGATAAAATTTGGGATGGTTTTTGATGCATAAAATCGCTCAACATTGTCATTATTTATAAGAGTACGCACTTTGGGCTGGTATTTTTTTAAATGGGAGGGTTTTAAGCTGTAGCTGCGCTGGAATCTTCAGTCCAATCTAGTGTAGGACACAGTCCTACAGTTACTGTGACGCAGCCGACACGTGATGTGATGACATCATTGATAAACAAAAAATGGATTGGATTGGCCGTCCACACGAGTCCGCAAGGGTGTCGGATTCAGATCTATCCACTTTAGGACCCGGTATAAAAAGTGAGCGGATTCAGTCTCCCAAATCGCCGGATGCGTGTGGACGCAACGTCAATCCGATAAGAAATGTATGCGGATACAGTGATCCGCGTCTCCGTGTGGACGGGGCCTGAGTCTGAAACAAAGTAAGTTTACGGCCCTGGGGCAATAAAACTCTCCTTTCTCCTCCAGCCTTCACCCGAGCTACATGAAAGAAAAGGCCCTGTGGTGACTTTACAGACACACAGACACACACACACATATACAGTGGTACCTCGAGATACGAAATTAATCCGTTCCGAGGCGGTCTTCGTATAATGAGTTTTTCGTATCTTGGAACACATTTTACATGTAAAATGGCTAATCCGTTCCAAGCCCTCCAAAAACACCCCATTCAATTTCATAATAAAGCTAAATTGACCTATAAACAATGAAATAACGTAAAATGTTGATGTAGCAAGGGGGGCGTGGATATAAACAGCCTGGAAGGGAAAGAGAGAGATCCGGGCGAGACGCGAGTCGGCACGGAAGCGATGAACGCGAGGCTCACGAGCGAAACGAAAGTGAAACCGAAACCGAGAGAGATTGCGAGTGACACGGAACTCAGAGGGAGAAGCGTGACTCAGCTGAGAGAAGCGGGACAGTGGGAGTGAAACGCACCTGCTTATGTTTTGTTTCGTGTTTTGATTTATTTAAGACTCTAAAGAAATAAAAGCTTGTGAGTCTCAGTAAGCTGACCCTGCCTCCTTCCTTCTCCGTGACTAACGAACCTTACCACAGTCGAAGCTTACCTTTCGAGTGAGGCTATCTCCGAAAGTGGCGGCAGAGGAGGAGGAGGACAAACGGCAGATACCAGCTTCGTACTTTATGATCTCCATCTTTGTCTACAGAGCTAAAGCATGCCAGCACGTACGTATAGAAGATGCATGATGGGAGGGATGCTGTCCAATTAGAGAGAAGGATCTCATGGCTTGGCTAGCATCAGGAACCAATGGGAGAGCAGGAGGATGGTGGCGAGTCTACTATAACTAAGATGGCGGCGAGCGGCATGAGTTTCAAAATTGTTATGGACCGAATCTTGGACTTTCAGAAACCTTTCGTATCTTGAAAACTTTTCGTATGTAGAGCAGTAAAAAATTTCGTCTTTGCTTTCATAACTTGGATTTTTCGTAAATTGAGCCTTTCGTATCTTGAGGTACTACTGTAAATTCCACAGACTATGCCCTAATCTGAGACCAGCACACATACTCACATGGAATACGCAAAAATGTCTAAATACTCTGTTACTCATCCTCAGCCATCTCATACCTGTATGTGATATATTCTTATGTATGTCTGCATGTCCTTCATGCTGTAATAATTTTAGTTATGTTTTGGGTAATTAGTTTAGATGTGTATAACCTTGTTTAAAAAGAAGCTTCTCTGCCTATGTCTTTCTGTCCCAGGATGCTTAGTCTCTAAACGCTCGTCTCAGCAATTTCATTCTGATGATATATTTTGTGTAATGCTGAAATGCATCATTTCTATCATTCTGTTGCATCAAAGTCTGAGAAAGTTCCAACAGCATCATAAAAGATGCTAATTAGTTGAACAGAAGCAAAGGTAGATTTCATGCTATAAATTTCCAAGCCAGTGATTGGCTCTTCAGGCAAGAAGTGGGAGTATCCCTACATTTCTATAAGACTCCTGATATTCGGACATCACACTCTCTTGGTCTCTCTTCTGCTCACATCTCACATCTCTTCGCTCTGCACTCTCAGGGCCTTAGAGCCCTTCCTCAAGGAACTCGCCAACTAAAGAAACTCTCCCAACACATGCTTTGGCGACTCAACAACAAGAGAAACCCAATGCAAGTATTCGTTAACAACCTTTAAATGCGTTTAAAGCTTTTTTGCCCCTTTTTAGGTAATTTCCATGCTGACTATCAAGGATTAACTGTTTGTAAAAATGGCGTTTTCTCATTTACTCTCACTCTCACTCTCTCCGTTAAGTCTGTATATGTATTCTGATTAATGTTTGTACAGAATACAAACACACAAATACATTGTCTCGTAGTTTTGTTTATTAAAAAAAAAAAAATATATATATATATATATATATATATATATATATATATATATATATATATATATATATTCACACATGATGGCCTCTGTGATACTCGCGAGTAAGTACCTTTAACGTTTGCATTTTGCTACATTTTGGGTATGAAAAGGGAAAGATTCTTTATTCTTTATGAAGATAAGGAACATTTTTATTAAAGTTCATAAAGATCGTGCAGCTTGTATAAGTGCACATATGGTCATTGCTTTGAACTTAATGCTAGAACTAATAAATTCGACAAGCTGAATCAAACCACGTATATTCATAATTTCTTATAATCCAATATGATTAATTATCAATATACATAGTTCCCTTTATGCTTGATTTATGCGCATATTTGATCATAACACATGATTTATGATAGCCCAATTTGAGCTAGATTTCGATACACCGCAATCAAAATATGGATTTTGAAGATGTTGAAAATTATAGTTTTGAGAATATGTTTGAGATTGTGAATATGAGCCAGATGCTGAATGTACTGGGAAATGAGATATAGCAAGGAAAGTGATGATGGTATAAAACATCTTCTTAAATTGAACCCTTTTGAGTTCCAAAGGGTAACAAAATATGCTTTATTTTATTCTTCTGTTGTTGTTCCTCTAATATCAGGAGAGTTTTTTTTTTATTATTGCGAACCATCTGTGTTAGATATAGGTCTATGATTGGTGAAACATTCATGCATTTGAGGGTAAAAAACTTAGTTGATGTTAATGTCATTATTACATTTATTTCATTATTAAAAGTTGTTGCTCTGTGAACAAATAATGAACAGTTGTATTTTTATTAACTAATGATAACAAAGATTAATAAATACTGTAACAAATATCTAAAAAAAAAATAAGTAATGTTTGTTATTACTTAAATAATGTTAACAAGTGAGACATTATTGTACATTTTTTAACAAATATAGTTTTGATTTTGTTGTTGAGGTCCGTATTGAATGGGAGATTATGATAATGAGATGTTTGCTATTGTGTAATTGCTTTAAAAAAATAGATAACAAAAACTCAATAAATAAATTGATTTTTTGCAGTACACATAGGATTATATTATGTCTGAGAAGCTTTATGCATGATGTAGAGGTCCAAACTGTGTGTAAATATCAAATGGAATATGATATCTTTTTTTTTTTTTCACATTTTAGTAAAAAAATAATAAAAAAAATCAGGGTGTTGAAATTAATCCCTCCTTTCAGCAGACACCACAGGTCAAAACTAAAGGAACACTATAAGAGAGCAAGAAATGTGAACAGGCGTGGAGGAAATAAATGGATAAAGGGATACTTACAAGGAATACTCCGGAGGAATTCCCTTAAAGGCAGGCAGGTCTCGGACGTACTCGTTGTGGAACCATTTGACTTTGAAGTGCAAATTCATGTACTCTGTGCTCTTGCAAAGACGATGCTTGTCATGTTCTGCAAATGAAAGGAAAAACAAAAAATTAAAGAGTCATGAGACATGAGTCATGCATCTGATGTAAGACATCATAACATATTTAGTGTCTGAAGACATGCCACAAACAGCATCAGTGTGTAACGGGGTTATTATCGTTAACTAAAAATACAATTTTTACATTGTTAATGTTAATGTTGTTCATTGAAAAAGCTGAATATATACACACACACTAACTGGAAATAAGTAATAATTAAACCTGTACTAAAACCGAAATAAAAATAAATGAAACCTAAAGAGTAATATTTTAATATTAATAGTTAATTTAAAAAAGAATATATACAAATTGAATATATAAATAAAATCCTTTGAAACTTTAATAAATCCTTTGATAAAACTTTCCCCTGAGATCTTACAGAGAAAGACAGGACAAAGGAAAGGTACAGCTACTTGATTTGCCGGACAGCAACCAGAATGGTCTGTTCGATTGCTTTGGGTGTTTTGTAAGTGCGCATGACCACAGCAAGCAGAGCTCATTCCAGACTTGTCAGAAAAGATAAAAAAAACACAAACTTGCCCACCAGTGTGGATACGGCACAGACAGAGTCTCAGAGGCCTGGTGGGATGTTTGGCAGGGGTGCTGTGATATAGAATCTGACTGGGCACATAATAAAGGTCAAAGAGGATTGTTGGTAAACTACAGCAGCTACACCACGAGAGGATTCAGGTGATGACAGTCTGACAGCCATTAGAGGAAGCACAGGGAAGTATAGCTCAGGAATGACAGTAAGAGAGAAGGGGAGTAGCTTACTCAACTCCTGCAGTTGTCAAACGTTGGGAATGACATGCAACTATACAGTGAGATGAGATGTCAGCATATGTCACTGTAACCTTTCGCTCCCAATGCAAATGTGAGGACATATCACCTCCGACAGACAGACAGACATGGAGGACTCATATTGACTTAATCACAGAGTTGCAGCACAGAGCTGTAACCACCATAGAAATTGAGGTGGATAATTAGAAATGGCCAAATTGTTCCCCTCCCAAAATATGATATTCTTGATGCTGCTCTACTGCACTCCCTTACGCACCAGTCTGCTTTAAAAGTAAAATATTGTTTACTACCTTAGCGTTCTAACAGTGGTTGTCAATGTCAAAATGACTGAGGTAGCCAATCAAATCAAACAGAACACAAGTGTGAATTCCAACACAACACTTTAGTGTTTCACTTAAGAGTGAAAGGGCTCATGCTAAGACGTAGGCATTACGCGGAAGTATGGTGTGCGATGCGGAGATGACTCGGAAAAGGCAGGATTCAACCGAAACTCACTTTAATTAACGTGGAACACAAAACAGCTGTTATACCCTTGCTGGCGTGCGATGCGGAAAGATACGAGGAGATCACGGACGTGAACAGAAAACACTTTAATAACTGAAACCAAAAGGCACACGGGGGTGCAAAACTCGGGAGCAGTACATCCACACTTTGACACAGGTAACGTCAACGAAAGACAAAGACATTGGGAAACATGACGGTATAAATGGGCTGGGATAACAAGGGTGGCTACGGAAACACAGGAGGGACACGCAGGTGGAGCATAACATTACTGTGACAACAGCACTATCAGTGCAAAATTCGGAATACAGAAACACTGGAATCCACACACCAGGACAACGGAACATAACGTTAACCATCGACAAAGACAAGGGAGAACATGCGGGTATAAATAGACAGGGAAAAGGGGGGGAACCTGGCACAACAAACCAGGGGCGTAGCCAGAATATTTTTTTTTTTAGGTGGCCCAGCTTAAAATGAGGGGGCCAAACTGCGTGCGATTGTTGACGGGTGGGGGGGTAGGGGGGAGTTGGGGGTATAGAGCATAACGTTGTCGGCAGGATTCGAACCTGCGCGGGTAAACCCCTATGGATTTCTAGCCATCGCCTTAACCTCACAGCCACGACTGGTTATGATGCAGTGCGCAGCGCGCAAATGTTGACTTTGGGGGTGCGTTGCGATCGTGTTGTGCGGTGGGCGATATGTGCTTTCGTTTTCACAGTCGCGATTTTAAACAATTGAAAATCTGAGGCTACGCCACTGCAACAAACAAGGGGGAGTGATTGACGTGACAATCTACGGAAACAGAAGGATCACACAGGCGGAACGTGACAAGATGTGACATGACTATTTAGCCAGTAGGTGGCTAAAGATTTAATATTTGTTTTATGGCAGGAATACAAAAAAAGATACTCAAATTTTTTTTCCTGCAAATGTTGTTGTTTTTAATTGAAAATATGATCTTATTTAAAAAAATATTTGCAAATAGTTTAGATTGGTTACTTCACAACTACAGTTACACCTAAAACATATTTTACTTTTTACTGTTCCCCTCCCCCCTTAAATACTATATTTAATTAATTCCTTTAATTTCTGTCACTTTTGATCAATTGAATGTATCCTTGCTGAAAAAAAAATGAATATAACGTAATACAATTACTTTACATTTTAATTTTATTTATAGTAAACATTATTTAAAATATTTACACCCAATATTGATTAAATTTTTTTGGTCAGTTATTAATACAGTCAGGGTCTCTCTTCATTATCAGTTATTTTCAGATAGAAACAATGACCAAATATACCTTAATTTTGGACTCTATAAAGCTACAATTGACCAATCAAAATCTTATTTAAGAACATATTCAAAAAACATGAGCAGTAACATGACACTGTCATTTAACTAAGATATGATTATCAAAGTCAAGTCAAAGTCAGCTTTATTGTCAATTCTGCAATATATACAGTGCATACATATAGAGAATTGAAATTCCGTTACTCTCAGACCCAAGGCGAATACAGTTAACAACAACAATAATTTAACAGTAACAGTAACAACAACAACAGAAGATGAAGATAAAATACAATAAAATTAAACTAGATGGATAAAGTGAGTTATGGAGGTAAAGTGGCGATGGCAAATAGTGCAAACAATAGTAAATAGTAATAGTGCAAATTACAGATTAAGGCAGTGCAAATGTAATAGGAGAGAAATGCAAGGACAACATAATGAGGTGGATGAATAAGAGAATAACTGATGGTGGGTAGGGGGTGGGGGGGGGGGATTCAGAGATCAGGTCCTTGGTGCAGAAGAGGGGAGAGGTGGCAGAGTCGGGAGAGAGTTCAATGCCCTGACAGCTTGGGGTATGAAGCTGTCCTTCAGTCTGCTGGTCCGTGCCTGGAGACTGCGTAGCCTCCTCCCTGATGGCAGCAGACTGAAGAAGCTGTGGGATGGGTGGGTGGGGTCCCTAGCAATAACAAGGGCTTTTCGGGAGAGGCGGGTGTTATAGATGTCCTGGAGGGGTGGGAGAGAGACACCAACGATCTTCTCAGCTGCTCTCACTATGCGCTGCAGTGCCTTGCGGCAGGATGCGTTGCAGGCGCCGTACCACACAGTGATGCAGCTGGTCAGAATGCTCTCGATGGTGCCTCTGTAGAAGGTGCGCATGATGGGGGCTGAGGCTCCGGCTCTTCTCAGCTTACGGAGGAAGTATAGTCGCTGCTGCGATTTCTTAATCAGTGCTGTGGTGTTGGTGGTCCAGGAGAGGTCTTCCGTGATATGAACACCCAGAAATTTGGTACTCCTCACCCTTTCCACGGTCGCACCGTTGATGGTCAGAGGAGGGTGCTGGGTGTGCATTCTTCTGAAGTCAACAACAATCTCCTTCGTCTTCTTCACGTTCAGAGAGAGATTGTTGTCGCCGCACCACCTGGCCAGGCGGCTCACCTCACTCCTGAAGTTTGTCTCATCGCCGTTGCTAATGAGACCAACTACAGTCGTGTCGTCCGTATGGTTTTATGACAACCCACCTTGACGCTAACATGCTAGAACACCTTCTCAAATATTCACAGTACGGTTTAAAATATTCAACCTCAGACTGTGGTTGTCAACATTTAAATGTAAGTGTCAGTAAATAATTAATTAACGCATTAGATCATCTCATTCATCACTGCACTGTGAAGTTCTGATTTCAAGCCCTTCGGCTGAAGTGACACGCTTACGTTTCTGCCATCCATCCAGTGCCAGACCTGCAGCGAGGGTCACTTGAAGCCAAAACCCTGATCCAACTGAGATTTTAATAGCTTTACCTGACAATGAGCAATGCCCCGCTTGCCATGGAAACAAGAACCACTGAAGTCTGAAAGCAAAGATAATGATTCAAACTGCCTACACGCTGATCTTTAATTGTTCCATATGACTTGAAAAATTTGCCGAATTTATATCACAGAAGAATTACCATAATTACAAGATTCTACTGAAAACTTATCATGTCTTCAGGTATAATTAAGCCGCTGCCATTACAATAGCCACATGAGACAAAACACATATATTAAAATGTCCCTAATACAAGTTCCTGGTTACAGTGCCTGCTTGTAAAGAAAAAGAAATCCAATTAAACATAAAATCCATTCCTGTCATTCCTGTACAGCTAAAACTATTCAAAACATTTAGTTGATCTGTTGATTGAAAAATATAAATATTAAATAACTAAATGAAAAGAGAAATATCACTAAATAAGTACTAAAATAATTGTAAACTGGAAATAAATACAAAATAAAGATAAAAATGTCAGGGTTCTGTCACTTCGTTCTTGCTTTCTAGTGTTTTGGTGACAGAGTTCTGACTGCCCTAGTGTCGTGTCTTCATGGGTGCATGCGGTGTCTCGAGTCGCGCGCTCTCTTGTCTGTGTAGCATCTTGTGTGCGGGTTGTGATTGTCTGATCCCGACACTGGTCTTGTTCAGCTTTGGTTTTGTGTCATAAATCGGACATTCATGGCCCGTGTGTTCGTCCTTGTCGTAAGCGGACAAGACGAGTGTTTGCTCATTCTTGTGCGCTCTATGTCATGTGAGTGGCCGCATTTTTGGGCTTTTGCTTGGGCTGCGCTCTGGTGTCTGCATGTAGTGTTTAGTACGTGGTTCGTGTTGACATCGACCGCTTGCTTTCATGTGTTTTGTGCGGTGCGCAGTTTGTGTTTTACGAGCTGCGCAGTGTCTTGTCTTGTGTAACGCCGCCCGTTTTGTTTCCTTGTTATTAGTTTGATTTACCCCAGCAATTTCCTCTCATTACCATCCTCATGTGCTTCCTATTTAATCCCTTCATGTTTGCTGTCTTGTGCTGGTTCATTGTCATATCAAAGTGATGTTTTTTTGCTGTCTTGTTTCCTGTCGTGTCTAGTTTAGTTTCCTAGTCAAGTCAGTCTAGTCTTGTTTTTCCCCCTCTGGGTGGTTTTTGTTGTGTTTCTTTTTATTTTCTGTTTAATAAAGTTCCTCATATTTTGCACATTGAGCCCTCACCTCATCCCCTTCCACACACCTGACAAAAACTGAATAAAAATAAACCTAAATTGCAGATGCAAATATTATATAATACATATAAAAATCAGTATATATGAGTGTATATATATATAAAATTAATACATTTTTTTACAGTGTAACATAATACTAAAATAACATTGATTTCCTCACCGTAAAAAAATAGCGCAAGTAAACATACAAAATCTGAAGTACTGTCTTCCATTCAAACAGTAATGTACTGTAGAAAACAATACATTCTGGAATATAATTTTCACGGTAAGCAATTGCTGACAATTTACAGGCCATTTTCAACACCAATCTACTGTATGTATGTATTCAAATGTTGTACTGTAGTAAGCAATGCATTGTGGGCTGGTCCATTTGAAACAAAAGCACCGTATTTTTCACATCCAAATCTCTCGAACGGTGAGTGACTGATGAGCAGAGATTAAACAAGCCGGAATGATGCTTGAGTGCTTATGAGTGAGTGATTATGAATGCATTAAACAGAGTGGTTAAAATTCTGTCAATTCACTGTAATACATAATTTATTGTCAACTTTCTGCGTTTACTACAGGCTTCCAGTCTGTGTGTTTCCTGGTGGCACTCAGCCTGATCGTTTGGGTCATAGTGCTCGTTGGTGGGAGAAAAATAAATAAATTAAAGAGCTAATTAAATATATTCTTAAAAGTTATTAAAAAATAAACCTTTAAAACATGACTTCTTTTGAATATATGAGCTGTATAACTGTTGAGTAAATGGCTGTAAAGTAATTTAACACTATTAGTACCGTAGAATTACAGTATATTACTGGTGTCTCGGCTATCAGTTTTTTTACTGTGAACTGAAAAAGAATGAAAATATTTCATTTTGATTTTACAGTAATATGCTGTAAAGCAATTTCACAGTATGAATACTGTGCTGCCAATAATAATCTGTTACTTACTGTAACTTAATCTTATGTACTTACTGTATTGTAATACTGTGTATTCCCCTTCACTGTGAAATAAATGACATTATGGAAGATAAATGCGACGAATGCATCTACAAAGCCCCTGCTGACAATATTTCCTCCTGAATATTTAATTCCAAAAGTTATGGAAGTTATTGTGGAATGTTGTCATTAACATGTTCTGGAAATGCAGAGCTAAACTCTAAGAGTTATGATGCAGTCTCGGTTGGTTTATGCAGCTCTACATTTCCATAATGCTTCCAAAACTCCATAATGAACGGCATTAATAACACCTGCTTATGAAGCATGTCTGCGTGAATTATTAAAATGAATGACTAACTCTTTTGGCAGCTCATTGTTTCTTGCACCCTCTGAGAAATTTTATTCCTGAATCGTGCCTCTGTTTGCTATACTGTGGAAGTGCCACATAATCGATAATTGCTTGTTTATCTTAAAGAAACCATTATTTTTCTCAGAGAACAGCCGCCTGAGGCTAATGTAAGGGATATCACATATCATACCAGTGAGTGGCTTACTCTTCAAAAAAATAAAAATAACACCTCATTTGCAGAAACATCCCTCACTTTAACATCAAAGCATTCATAATCCATAGTTCTGGAGTTTCCACCACAAAGCACATCCTGATAAACACCTGGCGCTATCTTCCATTTAAACGACATTAAATCTAGCCGTGTGTCACATGCTCTTCTGAATCCTGCATGGAGAATTAAGCTGTAAAAGAGAGTTTGCTGAACCAGAATCAGCTATTGGGCAAATCTGTCAAGAACAGGTCCCAGATTACATTTCACTCCAAAAACAACAAAGAAATGAAAATTCTATTACTCTGACTCTTACTGTGACTGTACCTCTGTGTGGTGTGAAGAGGTGGATGGTTCAGAAGAGGGATGTGATGCGCTCTGACAGTGTCACTTTAATTATTGGTCCCGAAGGCTAAGACGAGTGCTAGTGTGGTGCGGTTCAGACACTCGAGCTGTTCAGGGGTGGCAGGAAATGTGAACGGCAGGCTGCCCAGAGTGCCGTCCACCCACACAGAGAGCCAGTGCACCTTGCACTGGTCTGCCTGTCCGCCTCCTCCAGCACATGGAACATTCAGGACCATGTTCTCCATTGAGACAAGTCATTATTTAAGCAAAGAACTTGAACAGTGTGGGATATCCCCACAGAAGCATAAATGAAAATCGGCACACTGCCACTGCTGCTCCAGAAAATCAATTACTTAAAATACATGTTTCGATCTGAATGTCCTCGTTAAGTAAACAACAAATACACAGCATAGTACAATTTAAATTAGTATGCTCATCACACCTTACCTACTGAATCAATTCATAATCCAATAAACAAGAATATATATATATATATATATATATATATATTCATATATTATTGTTTAGTTACTGTGCTTTGTTTGTGTGTGCACACTAACAAAACTATCCTAAAAAAAAGTGTTTTTAAACAATGCAGCAAACTTAAAGCATAGTATTGGATTCTGAATTTGTTCAAGCAAGGCATTCTTTCTGATCAATATTTTCATACTGCATCCTCTCTAATCCAATTATTCTTTAGTGAAGTGCTTTATCTAAAGTGCACCTGTCTAAACTTTTTGGATGTGTGCATACTTTTGAATGGAAAATCACACAAGTAATATACAGTAATACCTCGGTTTACGAGTTTAATTTGTTCCAAGATGTAGCTTTTAACTCAAAATTCTCGTACACCAAAACAATTTTCCCCATAAGAATACAATAAAAATTACTCGATCGTTCCACATGACCATAAATGCACATTTTAAATATTTTTGGGGTTTTACCCTATTAATTACAGTTAAAATTATAACCATTAATATCTCATATAAATACTAATTAATAATTGACAATTAAACTTAAAAAATACTTGACAATTTACTGTAATGCACACTTTACCTTTGAGTCTCATCGCTGCTGGCGTGAAGGAGACGAGAGGAGGAGGTTACTGCTTAGAGGGAGAATTTCGTACCTTCTTTCTTACTCATTGTGGGGGCCATTGTCTATAAGCTGTACTGTACGTATATATTTCACTACGTGAACAATCGTGATCACAATTAATGTTAACAGTTAAAACTGCTGTAAATCACTTATAAAAGTATGCACTGTGGTGAATGATGCAACCAAACCGAGCGACGCAGAGACAATGAACGTGTTAAGGGGTGATAGGCTTTGTAAGAGGCTGTCATTAAGATATTTCTAGTAAAAATGCGTGCAAAGATGCTTAGCGTTAAGACTTTTCCACAAAAAAATGCGATACAATGCTCATACACCGATTTGCTCGTATACAAAGTCACTCATAAATTTGTATTACAATCATTGTTTTCGCTGTTATACAGTAGGGAGGCTCTATTCCACTTGTTTTAATAAATTAAATTCCGCAAACTTGCATAATTATAATGATGTTATTTGCGCACTACTGTTCAAAAGTGGTTTCCAAATTCTTAGATGGAGAGAAAGTTCAAAAGAACAGCGTTTATATGAAATAGATTTTTTGTAACAATGTAAAAGAGTGTCAGACAGAGACGGAGTGTCTTTACTCTCACACTGCGATCAATTGAAATGCCCTTGCTAAATACAAGTGTTAATTTCCTTTTCTTTTCTTTTTTTACACTTTAAACGGTTGTGTACACTTTCAACACTTTTCAAGTAACTCTCGGTTGTTTGTCACTCGATACGGCTTGTTCTGGCCTTCTTTTTGCATTTTGAGCTTAAGCTGATCGCATGGAGCAGTGGTGCCAATGGTTTGATCTACTTGATCTGCTTATGATGCTCTTGGGAAACGCAGTCCTATTTAAACAAGCACAGTGAGAAAAACGTCTGTTTCTTTGTTTGTCTTTGTGTTGCCTATGTGCTCCTCTAATCCTGGCTCCTTGTTTACCATTATCACGCCCCCGTATTTAGTCCTTGTTTGACTGATTGTGTTCACCTGATCCTCATGTGCTCTGTGATATTTATTTTGCTACTTTTCCTTCTTGTCATTGCGGTCCTGTTTGGTTGCCTGGTTTGTTTGACAGTAATATCTATAGTTTTCCCCTTTCTGTTCAAGTCGCGTATTTGTTCTAGTATTTCGTTATTGCTGTTTTTTACTCCAGTCTACTTTCAGTAGGTATGGAGAAACAAAGCCTTTTAAAAGCAATCAAGCTTTTCTTTATTTCGGGAAAAGATTCAAAACATCAGAGCACAGGAGTGTTGAAAAAACTGTGCCAACATGTAGCAGGTCAAATTTACAGGAGCCATAAACCTGAGCTTCGTTGTTCCATTAAGCAAAAAAAAAAAAAAAGCCTGACATTAAATTTTCAGTTTTCTGATTATATAATTCATGTACGTACTTTAATATGCAATAATACTAATAGTGATAAGTCTAATTATTTCAACATTATTTGTTTTTTATACTGCTTATATGCAAAATAATATTAATATGAAAAGTAATATACAAAATGGCAAAGCATTTCTGTATTTAAATGTACATTTGCCATGCCATATGTGCAACATTTGAACATTTGAAATAAAATGATTAATAACATTTAATCTAGACATATATTTTATAGTTTTATAAGTTGCAAAATTGTAGCAAAATAATTAATAATTAATAATAATAATGATTAATTATCATTTAATTGTTTTTCTTTATTGCATTTATACTTACATTTATTATTGCATTTTCATTAAATGGGAGTGAGCGTTGCTTTACAACAGGTTTCTTTACTCTTAGAAATACTCTTACACAAGCGGTCTTATTCTGACTGTTGTTGTTTATCCATCAATTATATATAAATAAAATTATGTGTAGTCCATATGATTCGAGATAAAACTCTGGATTTTCTGTTTCAGAATAAGAGGTATGTCACACCCAATAGAGAAGGTTAATTCCATTTCTGAAGAAGAACTTCTACTCAAAGTCAGTTACCATGGTGACATCTGTGAACGTAACCTGGTTGGGAGCAAGTTTTCTTCGGTAAACCCAGAGATTCTTATAGATCATAAGACTCCGGTTCCTCAACTGAGGTTGTTGTGACCATTCTCCACTCCACAGCTCCCTCCACGAGGAAAATGTAAGCCCTGAAGTGGAAACTCTTCACTTCTTGGTGCAATGAGAGGCAGTTGAACACAGTTACCTGTCAGTTTGACACCGCGCTGGAGTGCCCGCAGGACAGATTCATTGCAGGGTTATCCTCTCCATCCTGAAGGTCTACGTGGCTGCCATAGTTCTTATCATGTACCACGGGGTGGTATGTCTATTGACAGAGACCCCTTAGTTACACGTTTCCTCCGTGGTACTCTGGGGCTGAGGCCTGCAGTACAAACTAAATTCCCTCCAGGCCCCCTTTGAACCCTCATGCCTAGAGTTTGCACCTGGGATGGTTTCCGCCCACTCTAGGCCAGGCTACGTACCTAAAGTTCTTACCAATGTGGCATGCTCTACCGTACTGTAGGTATTCTGTCCTCCTCCCCTCAGTGACCAAAACCAGGACTAAAGAACAAGGTCTGTCCAGTGCGAGCACTGAAAGCTTATGTCCACAGGACCTCCCCGTGGCTTAAGACCGACCAACTGTTCTTCTGCTAGGGACCCATAATTGGGCCCCGGCATCAAAATCAACTATGAGCAGGTGGATAGTTGAGGCTGTCTCCCTGGCTTAGGAGTCGGCCAGACTACCTTCTCCTCTGGTGGTTCGCACCCACTCCACTAGGAGCGTGGCTGTCTCTAAAGCTCCTCTAGCAGACATTCTCCTCACACACATTCCTGAGGTTCTACCAACTAGACCTCAACTCTGCTCCGGGACACGGGTGCTTTGGTAACAAACTACGTTACACTCGCCAGGCCTTCGTCTCAGATTGATCAGAGATGAAGCAGATACAAGCAATCGAAGCATTGTTTACGCGCATGTAAGCTAGCAAGATCATCAAACATAAAACAGCATTTAAATTAAAACTGCCTAAAGTTACTGAATGACATGTCAACCCATGAAGAGGTACAGAACTGTGAAGCTTTGGGGGTGTTGATGGACTCGATCGACTCCATCTGTGTTTTGATCATCGATCTGAATTCGATCTGGATATAGTCTTTGAAAAAAAATAGATTTTCTTATATTTTGGCTCAAAATGTTGCATTTTTAATGAAATACCCACATTCAAGTAATGATGAAAAGGAATACATGAATCTAGAATAAAATGTTCTTTTGTTTGCTTGTTTAAAAGCAGAGGCTCCGTTATTTCTTTGATATGTTATATGTTTAGATATTCATACAACTAAATATTCTGGCGGGCCATGAAAGGTTTGTTAAAATGATAAAAAATGCAGGTGCTGGCTTTTTTTGTTTTACGCAGCTGGGAAAGAGTAAAAAAGACAAAAACAAGGATGTTTCTAAAGGGGGAAAAATAGCCACATGAAAATGAACAGACAAGGGTAAAAACCTACTGAATTACATCACATTAAATCAACACCCTGCACTTTAGATCCCATATTGGCTTACCGCCAGTTTAAACTGGCTCGCTGACTAAATGCTATTGGTCTGGTCTGGAGCAGAAGGCACCGTGGGTAAATATTTTGGGCTTCTCTCAAGAGGACAGATGGGGGTCAGAAGGGTTTTAAGGGCCCTAAGAACAGCTGCTCACATGAACGATTGCAGACCCTCGTAAAAATAAAAAAACCTTAAGGAGGCAATGCAATAAAAGTAAATCATGAATGCCTCTATCCTTTAGTACAGGTTATCAATTATAAATACATTTGGAGGAGTCATCCATTTATGATAGTAGGCGCAATTATTCAAGCAAAGTGAAGAGTACAGCAATAATAAGATGTGATAATGAAATTCTAAAGTGAACAGAGCTCAAACTCACTCGCTTTTTAATGCTGCTTCACTGTCTCTCCATAGTAATGAAGCACATTCACACTCTGCAAACCTCACAATCATGTTCAAAATAAAGTCACACATCCCCAAATTATGTCAATACATTAGATATTTTGGTAACACTTTAGAATGAATAATGAATAACTATACAGTAACAAATGAGTAAAACAATATTAAAGGGTTAGTTCCCCAAAAATTAAAAATACGTCATTATTTACTCCAAATCCGTAACACTTTCGTTTGTCTTCGGAACATAAACATTTCTGTCCCATCATCGACAGTTGTGCAAAACAAATTATCACTTTTATGCTTTAAAAAGTTAATAAAGAGATTGTAAAACTGATGCATATAAATTAACAGGTTAGTCCACATTTTTTGGAGAGAACGTTTGAGAACCAATGAGCTTTATTATCATGTGTTACAAAGCACATTTGATCTTCCAGAAGAGGTTTGTTCTCACGCATCAAGCAAGTTCTGTTGAGCTTCTGTTTATGTTTTCTGATTAATTAGTATGTCAATAAAAGCATAAATTCATATTGATTAGTTTTATGAAATCTTTATGGACTTAGGGTTAGGAAGTGTATTTGAAGTGTAGCTGTCAAAAGAGTACTGGCTCAGATGTTATTGAAAACATTTTAGTGTTCTGAAGATGAATGAAAGTCTTATGGGGTTGGAATTTTTCCAATAATTTTTGGGTGAACTAACCCTTAACATTCTAGTAACCGCTATTAACTAACAAGAAACTCTTGTGTGTCTTCGAGGCAGTGTCTCCTAAAAAAAAAAAAACTGGAAGAGAAAAACAATGCCTCCATCATGCTATAGTTGGATATGATTGGTTATGATTGGTTCATGGGATAAATCTCGCCTCTTGATTTTATGTCTGAATGATGACAGTGATGATGTTAATGGGAACACATATAGACAACTAAGTAAACTTCTAAGCCACTTTGACATCAGTGCTTTATGTCATGTCAAAACCAAACTTGAAAAGGTCTGAAAACATGAATGTGGAGGATTTAGTAAGCGGTCGGCTTGGGGTGTGCACAAGCTTGATTGATGACTGCTGTAAATAAGTTGACTTTTAAAAAGAAAAGCTGAACTTTAGCTGAGCAATAAATAATATATATTGTTTAAATTGTTACTGCCTTTACTTATTTTGGAATAAATGTAAAATGTCAAAAATGTCAAAACACTAAGTTCATCAAATGTATACTTGTGATTTAATAAATTGAACATTACATAGTAACAGTAGCAGAGTCAGGATTTTTTCACAGGGCTGGCCAGGCTGGAGTGAAAAATAACTTGGGGTGGAAAATAAATCTAACAAAATAAATTCAATTTGAAAGTTTTTCAATCAAGTACAAGTGGAAAAACTTACCCATACACTCTCTAGTGTTTTCTGTAGCTCAATTCCTCTGAAAACTAAATACACACAATAGTACAGACAAAGAGCACATGATTATAAGATTGAGGCTTTATACCGCGGTCTCTGATTCATCTACAGTGGGCGCTGTAGAGGTGTGAAGTATCTCATTATCTGCGCTTCATCATTTCAGTTCAGTGCCTCAAAGATGAAGCTGCAATGTTGATTAGGACATTCCGGGAGGAATGTATTGATTACTGAGGGGAAGTGGTGATATTAAACACCAAATGAAATCACTGTTTTAATTTCACACTTCCATTCAAGCCCAATCCCTGCATAGACACGTATGTTTTAATGCAATTACCTCATAGGTGGATTTATGTTATGTGCTTCATTTCCACTTATTGCAGGTTTGGATTCAATTGCACACTGGACGTACGCTCTGTTGAACTGCTGTCTTTATATTAAAGTTTGCTTTTTAGAGACTCAAGAATATTCAAGACTTTTCTTTTGCCAGTAAAAAATAAAACAAAACAAAAATTCTCAAAAGAAATGTCTTCTTTCGCAATATTAAAATCATAAAATGTGATCATAAAATACATTAAATAGTGTTTATATAATAATAATAATAATAATAATTAAAAAGTACATATAAAATAAAATATTAAATTAGAATAAATTAATAAAAATCAGAATAGAATAAAATACAATTTTAAGGGGTTGTTAGAAAATAGCTTATTACTTCTAAATTAGGATATTTTATGTAAAAATATCGCTAACATTATGAGTGAACCTTAAAGACTGTTTTTAAAAATGCAGTTCATAATTATTATCAAAAAATATATAAAATAATAATTTATTATTGTTATTATTAGTGGCTGTTATTATTAGTGGTACCAGTAGTGGTACTATAGTTCCTTTAAAGATTACACTTAAACTTAAATCTAGTACCAGACTAAAATGCATGTTTAGGCTGTTTTAACTTAAAGTAACTTTAATCGACAAATCTTAAAATATGTCATTGTCATTATTTTTGTCTCAAGATGCACTATTAATTTTTTTCTTTTTCCTAAGGCATGTTTATAAAAGCTACTTAAATGTCCTAATCCTTAATTCTAAGCCCTGTCTATGAAACCAGGCCTAAATATTTTAAAGACTGAACACTTAAATCTTGTTGTTTAACACACAATCTGTGTGATATTTCAGATATTAAATACATGAATTGTATGTAAATGTATGTATTGACAGATGAGACGCACACACACACACACACGCGCACGCACACGCGCACGCACACGCGCAGTACCCCAATGATTGCCTTCAATCATGCTTCACAAAGACTCCCTAGAATGCTTTCAACACAACAAACCTGTTTATTTACATTGATTACACAGACGCGTACAACCACACAACCACACACATGCACACATTCTTAATCGACAGGCCAACACACTCCCATCACTTGTTAGCACTAATCAGCCCCTGCAGATGCTCTCTGAATCTTTGGGTTTGGGTGCCAAACAACTAAAGCCAATCGGACACAGCCGGCGTCACACTGTTACCAGCTTTTTCATTACGTTTGAAGAACAGTTTGTATTTTTACAAGCAAATGCAACTCATAAAATGTCACACTCTGATACAGAAAACAAAATGGATTAAAAACTACTAAAACTCTTAAAAGAAGAGTTAACAGTGACTTCAAATTCGATGCATTGTGTCTTAATTTACATTTATGCGTTTGGCAAATACTTTAATCCAAAGGGATTTACATTGCATTCAAGGTACACATTCATTCTAATAAGTTCTTACTTTCCCAGGGAATCGAACACATTATCTTGGCATTGCAAGCTACACGACAGGAAAGGAAAGAAGATACAAATACGTAATTCAACAAGTTGGAATATACACATGTACAGATGAGTTGTATGGACAGTCCCTGGTAACTCAATGGTCTTTTTATGGAAAAAAGCAGCATAGAGTTGCAGCAAAATTTCTGGGTGTTCCTTTTCCCTCAATATAAGCAACAAGTCATTCTCTGTCAAAAACGAAATCATTTTTGTTCAGACTGAAGGCATTAATAACTGTGTATTCTGCTTAATCCTTAGGTGACACACACAAGTGTTTGTGAATCCAGTGGCCAAGAGTCTCAGCAGTGAGTCCAGTGGTTTCTGTGTCACCCCAAAGGCTGATAATGCACCCCAACACCCTCTTCTGAACAGTAAAATCAGCTTCTCTGCTGTTCATGGATCATCAATCCCTGAGGTACTGCAAACAAGCAAAAACTGAACTCTTTAACAGACTCTTTAAGAGACTCTACTTTATCTTCAACTAATGCCAAAACCTATAAACTCACTCATATAGAAAGCTAGTGCACTAAATAAATAAGAAAAGAACAAACAAAACAAAAACACACTGACAGTGTCCACTCAAGAGAAACATATAAATACTATTTTACATACTATTTTATTCAAGACACATTGCTGTGGTTTCAACTTAAAATCGATAAGAATGCAGGAAATTACTAGCAAAACTAAAACCTAACAAGAGGACGTTATGTTTAATGCTTTTTAAATAAAACTGCCAGTGTTATTGAGAGTGAGGGAGGGGGTGTTGGTAGATGATATAATCAGATATTGCAATGTCATAACAGAAAACAGAAGTCAAGTCAGTCTCAAGAGGGTTAACTTTACATATTTTCCAGAGGCCTTCTAAATGTTTTCATATTTTCAAAAGCAACGGAGGAATATGTAGTCATTAGTTGTTCCTGTACAAAAACACAAACACCCACACAAAAACGGTAGACAGCTAGTGGGTCTCTATCAAGAGTCACACCAACATCCTCACAGGAAAGAGCCATCTCCATTGAGATTTCATTGAGATTAACAGTGAATCGATACAAGCAAACACCAGAATTACACCGTGTCACCAGGTCTAGCTTTATATATAGATAGTCTGAAAGATTAAGATTGATAAACATGAAGATTAACACCAGGCTGATAGGAGACACCTGTGAAAAACTGACTTCTTCATTAATGGCTTTGACCAGTTTAATGTTCAAATGCAAACGTTCACAAAAATGAAAGCATTTTTCCTCTGTAATGTCCAACCTGCAAGGTCACAGTCGGGCCGAGATGACAGACTGCCACCCCGTTTGCCGATCTTATCGGGACGGGAGATCGTGGAACGAGAAAAGAGAAAGTGCAGAGTAAAACTGAGACGCAAGCTGTCACTGTCACACCCATCCCGACAACAAAACGTCAGGTTCTGCAGTGACCACAGCTATAAAGGAATGTAAAGTCACAATGAAATAAAAATAAAGAGTTTGTATTTATTATAATTTATCCATATACATCACACCATTTTTTTTTATTTTATTTACATGCATACTAATCTAATCAAGATAACTTTACTGGCACAAAGGCGAAATCTGTCACTCACATGAGACTGAACAATTGGAAACCACAACCATCTAACCATATCAATTTCCATGGACAAAAACAACATCTGCCTTACATTTTTTAAATCTGAATTAAACTGAATAATGGCACTATGATATTCTGTAGAGACACTTTACAACTGAAACTGAAGCTGAAATTAAACATTAACACTGTCTTTATCTGTTTATTCCAATAAAGCTGCTTGGAAACATTTTTTTTTTTTTTTCAAAGCAGCTTTATATATTTATACACTGCATTTTTCACACCATAAGGCGCACCGGATTATAAGGTGCGGTCCCAATTGCGGGTCCATTTTGTACCTAATCCATACATAGGGTGCACCGTGTTATAAGGCACATGCCAAAACATATGGTCTACAAAAAAAGTTTTATTGAACTTTATTCTACTATATAACAATATACTCACATTATCTTTTAATCAATCCATCAAAGTCATCATCTTCTGTGTCTCAATTGAACAGCTTGGCAATTTCACCATCAAACATGCAGGTGTTGAAAATAAATCTGACTCCTATGACAAATCACTCCCCCCTCGTGTGCATTCATTAATACAAGCTCCCTTGAGCATATTCGCTTATCAATCAATATTTTTTTCCACACAGCAAACATCCAGAGCTTGCAAACACTCACCCATCATGTGAAAAAATCAACAGTTTTCCTGGTGTCGTGAATAGACAGAAGCACATGGCAGTGTGCAGCACCTGGAAGATACATAAAGAAACCTGGAAAATACATGAAGGGACCTGAATTGTATTTTCCAGGTTCCTTTATGCATCTTCCAGGTCTTTTAAGCTCCCCTGTGTGTCTCTATGTGTGTGTGTCTGTGTGTGTGCATCTGTGTCTAATCACGATCCTAAATCTCCTCAGCTGTTTGTTCTGCTTGGTCTTTGTCAGTTGTGAACGTTTCTAGGATTGTGTTGCGTGATAAGTGTGGATGTTCCTTCTTTCCACTAAGAAGTGCCAGTTTCTGTTGTATTTTAGGTATTTTGGTTTTCGTGTTTCCTTGAATAAAGCTCTTGCGTTTGGAATTTATTCTCAGAGTCCTGCTTCTGCATCGTTCTCATTGGATGACACCTTTATACATATTTCATTATTTAATTTAAGTGTACTCCTCTTCTGTGCACTTTCTGGGTTTTTACGGTGTTAAAACAATCGATTGATAAGGGAATATGCTCAAGGATTAATGAATGCTCCTCTCAGCAGCACCATGGCGGAGGTAAGCATATGATGTTCTGTGATTGGTTTATCACTGCCAGTGTCCTACTGTCCCTGTGTCATTGTGAAATGGTCCGACAGTCAATCAAGCCAAGATTCTGGAACTCAGTCAACAGTCCGGACTATAAGGTGCACCTTACGGTATACATTCCATGGTTAAAAATGCACTCTACAAACATCTCCATTGTTTATCAATCTCAGTTTCTGTCCATGGCTCGTTATCGATCTTCTACGTTGGACTGCAACTACTGTTTTGATTTATTCTCTTTTTCAGTTGTCTTGAACTTCTGGCCCAGACATCACACACAAACTAGACCACCTTTGAGGACTCTAAGCTTTCAACTGTGAACAATTTCACAGCTCAATGAACAATTTTCACAACAATGGTATTCCCATAACACCTGATGTACTTGTTACATCATAAGAAGACTGGCATCTATGCTGATCTCTCTGTTTATCCTGAGATTGATTGTAGCCGGCCGGATCTGGGCCGGATCCAGATAAGATGAAGGACCTGCACCTCAACGTGAGCACAACACAGCCCTGAAGTATCTGCAGACACTCTACTAGAAGGCTCTATGAAGGCCTCATGAATCTGATTTTCAACCAGACTAGATTTTCAAACAGCTATTTTAAATAGTTATTTATTTATTTTTTTGCGTGATTAGAAACACGCTCTACAAACATCTCCATAGTTCATCAATCTCAGTTTCTGTCCATGGCTGCTTATCGATCTTCTACGTTGGACTGCAACTACTGTTTTGGATTATTCTCTCTTTCAGTCGTCTTGAACTTCTGGCCCAGACAACACACACAAACTAGACCACCTTTGAGGACTCTAAGCTTTCAACTGTGAACAATTTCACAGCTCAATGAACAATTTTCACAACAATGGTCTCCCTCATGCCCCAGAAAATAAAATTCTTCCTAGATATCCCTCCCTGATCGACTTGAGCTGTGTGTCATGAAAAAAGCCCACTGAGGAGGCAGATGAATCTTCAGATGAACGCTGTCCTGGTTTACAAAATAAAATAAATGTTTAATCAAAGACATTTCAATTTCTGTCACCATTTATTCATCCTGAAGTGGTCTGGATGACTTTCAATCTTCAGAATGTTTGCATTACTATTTCACAATTGATGGATAAAAGTGGCAAAGAATTGTGTGCACACTGATCTAAATTGTGCCGTTTTTGTACATAAATGTACTGTATGAGTTTGTTAAACTTGGAATAGAGCATATTGGCCACATGGACTACCTTTATGAGGGTTTTTTTTTGCATGGAAAAAGAACCATGTATGAACAATCTGCTAAACATCTTCTTTGGTGTTCCACAGATATAGACATAGATAGATATATCGATATAGATAGACATATGGGTTTAACAAAAAACCTGAAATCTCATTATTGGGGAAAATATTCATACATGAAATCCCTCATATGTACTGTCACCTCTTTCAGTCTACAATTAGCAGTGGATTAAGCTCATCCTGCGTACAACGAGTCTCTTGCACAGTAAAATTAGCCACCTTCATCTTCTAGCTGACTGGCCTCAGGGCACCGAACAGGAAGTACATCAAAGTCTCTATTAGGCATGAAACACACAAACACACGCACAACATATTTTGGTGACAAACCACTCTTGCACTCCTAAGTGCTTCTGGGTAAGAGTTTATAAATGAATTGGAGCCACAATGAATTAAACAGGTCAGAGAGAGTTAGTTTTGTCCATTCGGAGCAAGTGACCCCTGGAGGATAATGGGCCAGCTTTTCAACTCTACATTTCCGACTTCATTATGTCCTTTTAGCATGCAAAAACGCACTACATGCACTCGAGTCAGTAAAAGGACACAGCTGATTCTGTAGGGTATATAAAAAGAAAGATCTGGACAAGTAAGCGATTGCATGCTGAGAGAAGTTTGACAAAATACAACTGTAATGAGAGTAAATGCAAACTTGATTGCTTTTTTTTTTTGTTCCTGAAAAACAATCAGTTTAAAAAAAAATCAGTTTAATGAAAATGAAACCAATTAAAACTGCAACGCAGCCCTTATTTTGCCAATTAAGCTGCCACTCAAGTTGTCAAGACATTTTAACAAATATTTCAACTTAAAACATGTACAATACCATACACAAGTTTGTTGTTTTTAAGAAATTAATACTTATATTCAGCAAGGATTAATTAAATTGATGAAAAAATTAAGTAGCCTAAAGACATTTATAACGTTCCAAAAGATTTCTATTCCAGATAAATGCTGTTCCTCTGAACTTTCTGTTTATCAAAGAATTCCCAAAAAAAAAAAAAAAGTTTGATGGTTTCCAAAAAAATATGAAGCAGCACAACCGTTTTGAACACTAAAAATAAGAAATGTTAGAATCACATGACCTTGAAATGCATGGGACCCTGGTCCAAAACGCAGCTGCTTGAATTCTTACTTGAACCAAGAAGAATGACCATTTTAGCCCGGTTCTGTCGACACTGCTGTGGCTCCCAATAAAACACTGTAACAATTTTAAAATCTTGTTCATTTGCCTTAATTAATCTTAGTGTCACTGAGAGTGCTGGTGTGCGATACGGAGAATACAAGGAGACTGGGAATACAACTGAAAAGGCTTTATTTCAAAACTCAAAAAACAAAGGACTGTAACTATAAACATAAACGGCACTTGTGCAAAAAACTAGGAAACTCGTGGAACAAGGAGAAACACTGAGAACAAGGAAGGAGACATCCACACACAGAGAGCCAACATGAAACAGTATCATCGATCGACAAGGACATGGGAATACGAGAGGGCTTTCATCACAAACACGGGATGGGAATCAGCTGACGAGACTTAGGTCTCTTCAGAAGACTGGAAGATACATAGAAGGGACCCGGATGTGAACAACGGGACAAGACTGTGACACTTACAAAGCATTAAATAACACCTGATGTACTCATTACATCATAAGAAGACTGGCATCTACGCTGATATTAGTCTCTCTGTTTATCACCTCAACGCGAGCATAACACATCCCTGAAGTGTCTGCAGTGACTCTACTAGAAGGCTCTATGAAGGCCTGAGGAGAACTGGTCTTTTTTTTCTTTTTTTTTAACTGGAGTTTGTGTTCCTTGCCACTGTCGCCTCTGGCATGCTTAATTGGGGACACTTAACACTTAATATTCATCAATATTATTGACTGGCCTGCTCTTCTAGAGCTGCTGTACATCCAAAACAAACTTTGTTGCATTATTTTTCTGTTATCTCTGTAAAGCTGCTTTGAAACAATATCTAGTGTAAAAAGCGCTACATGAATAAAGGTGACTTGACTTGAAGACTAGCAAACCTTGATTTGCTTCACAGGAATATAATTTGCATCTTAAAATATTAATAAATATGAAATAAATATTAGAATAGAAAACAGCTTTTGTATAGTGCTTGAAATAATAGCACAGGCTAATATTAATTCATTAAAGGAGTTATGCCAATCAGTTAATAACACAAGCATATAAAATATGTGTATGAAATTCAATTTGCATGGTGCAATTCCCCATCTTGGAGGACGGTTCTTGTTATTAGGTTACTTTACTGAAACTGAAACATCAGTCTGCCACTGCTATTCAAACAAATAGATATTTCAAATGCCAAAAATATGTTAATCTACACTGCATAGCATACAGACATCGCCTTTTCAAGTTTTTTGTGGATGCTAACAGCACAATCTATAATAAGCCTAATTTGCATAGAGGAGGTGTTTTTGCAATCAATGACAACATACATATTCACGGGATACTCTTTTTTTGTGTTGGATGTAGCACCTGGATGAAGTAGGTTGCTGGTGCGTGATTGGGGAATAAGATAGCACTGAATTTCTTACCTTCAGCCTTATGTTGATAGCAATCCTCAACAACATAACCGACCTGCGAGATGGGAAATGCACCATGCTAACTGTGTTCACACATTTAGTGGTGTTGCTTGATTAGCATAATTCTTTTAGTGAATAAAACAGAAAGCACATGCATATATTCTGGAGTGAATTCCCTCCACATTATTTCTGTTTGGTGCTGCCATTTGGGGCAGAAATTACACACCTCACCTTTAAAGCTCTGGAGGAGGACTTATACGCCACAATATCTGATGAGCCTCATATGTAAATCACTCTGGGATGAGTAGATAGGTGCTCTCAGAGGTTTTATCTTAAGAGTTCATTGCCAGACCAGGTTAAGTGAGAGACAGCGACTATGTGAGTCTGGATGAGAAATAGTCTGTCAGAGAGGATCAAACATTTCAGCTTGATCTGTTACAGAGAAAGCTTACTACATATCTTCCTTGTGTTTTGTTTTTACAGTTGTCTTTGCATGCATCTTATTTATCAAGTAGATAAAAACAAATTCAAACGGAAAGCTAAAACTGAAGCCGGTCAGGGGTTTCATCTAAGAGAAGATGGGTTTGTCATGGTGGTGTTTGTTTTGCACAACTTGTAGGGCTTTCTTTAGAAGCATTCTTCTTCTGCAAGGCAAAAGCATCTGCATACACACACACACACACACTCCTGCTGTGTTGCTGGTGCGTTTCTGGAGCGGTTTCGTGAGCAATGGCTCTTTAAAGGCTCCAGACATCATTTGTCCAGCAGATGCTTGTCCTACTGAGATCTTCCCAGCTGTGTGGATCAGTATCTCATTAAAATCAGCAATCTACAGCACACTACAGGACACACAAGCTGATAAATAGTGCTGTTGACTAAGTCAACCATCACTACTACTAATGCTCATATTTAGTAAGTGATTTTAAATTGCACCTTTATATTATATTATGCTATAAAAAGTTTCTAGTTGTGTTTTGGAGGTCTCCAACAATAGGAGTACCTGCATCCAAGGTCAAAAAACACTTTAATTTTATCATATTATACACTACAGCATCAGCACTTTTCTCACATTGTCTGAAAAAGTTATATATATATATATATTTTATAAAGAATGGGCCTTCCAAAACTCTTCTTTTCCAAGAACCTGTGTCTGTATCTTCTCGACATATTGACAACATGGACCAATCTCTTCCAGGTTTCAGCTACAACTAGTGTTTTGAGGGTGGGTCAAAGTACCGGTAGATGTTTTTCACAGTGAAGACCATATGTGCACATTATGCATATTTGTTACAAATCTATGTAGATTGGAGCAGGAAGTAAGACTGCAATTACGGACATTTTTTTTCTTCTTTTCAGACAGTTTAGAATTGGTTCTTTCTTTGGGGACAATAACTCCCCATCTGACAATAACCACCCCCCCCCCCCCCCCTTTGAAGCTGCATGTGCATACCTTTTACAATCTCAAACAGCTATATAACATACTACATGAAAAGCATAATATCTGAAAAAGTACAATAGGGGCACTTGAATGAATCCAAAATGATAACTTGAAAAAAGTCACAAACTCACAAGTGTTACAGGTGAGGCTCCCTCTCCGCTTCCTCCGGATCATCAGAGGGAGCCCTCACCAGAATATTGACTCTCATTTGGACTACAATTCCCACTGACACTCATACCTGAGACAGATTACGTACACACCTGCATCTCAACACATACACTATATTAACACACCACACACACACCACCATTGCGAAGTCTTGATTTGCTGTGGTGATCATCTCTGAGCATTTATTCCTGGATTGTTATTCTGTTCTGTTATTCTGACCTTGGACTGTGTACGGCTATTTTGACCCTTTTGCTGCCTGCCCTGACTATTGCCTGTTTATCCAGATTTGTGTATGTTTGCCACCTGCCTCGACCCCAGCCTGTCCCTGTTTACGATTCTGTTGTATCTCTCATCTGTACTCTGGTTACCCACTGAAATAAAGCTGCAGATGGATCCTCAATCGGCTGACTCCTCGTTACAACAAGTATGTGTACTTTAAGGAGGGACTCAAGCTATAGCTACAGACCTAACAAGCAACTGCTCAGCACATCGTATAACAATGCCCTCGAAATCATGATGGCATGTTTTGCACTGGAATTCTTCTACTCCTGAAGGTGCTCGGTTGTTGTTCATTTACATTAATGCATTTGTCAGACACTTTTATCCAAAGCACCTTTCCATTCAAGGAATTTGGCATTCTAATCAGTTCTTGCTTTCCCTGAGAATCCAACCTATGACCTTGGTGTTGCAAGCACCACTCTCTACTGGTTGAGCTACAGGAAAGCCACAACAACTGGAGCACCCAAGTTGATGTATTTTACGCAAATGAACAATATGACAGTCAGAGAGAAAGAAATACTGGGAGACATGTAAAGAGAGAGAAAGGGATTGCTGGTATGCAATCGTTTCATATGCATATTTAACAGATATGCATAAATCATGTAATCTATGTAAAAAACCTTTCAGATATTCATTTATAGACTTCATGGGCAGTTCCGACATGTCAGTGTGTAAAATTATTTTACTCTGAATATGCTGATCTAAATATAAGTTCAAGTTGTAAATCATGTATGTATACAGTACATGGATTGCAGAGAAAGACTTCTGCTCAAACACATGCCAGGCCATATGTATAATATCTTGATTTTTAATCTCTCAGAGCTTGTCCGTTTGGGTGGATGGCAGCTCCAGGCTGCTAGAGCAGATTTGTATGGCAGTTTTTCTTTAACAACTACAATACAGATACCACCAAATATGCTGAAATATTAAGGATATTATAAAGCAGAGTAATGTTTTGACCTAAATAGATGATAAAAACCTACTGTCTGACATTGAAAGAGGGAGTCAAGCATATCTAAATCCCAATAACTTCCTTTATATTTAAATTATACAGAATTTACATTTAAATTTAAATGAACATGAGTGAAGATACTCTTAATCTGGTAAAATCTCATGTTAAAATGCAAACGGGTTTGGCTATTGTAATAAAATCAATTTTGAAAATCAAAGATTTCTGTATAATTTCTATCTAATAATTAAAAACATATATAAAAATGAGGCAGATTCAGGGTCTTGGCGCTAGTTTATGTTAAACATTTTGAAAGCTTTATTCTAATCACTGTTGGCACACTTTTGGCAGAGGTCTAGAGTCCTTGTGTTATTCAGCCTGAGGGTGGCGCTCTAATGTTGATTGACAGGCATGCATAAACGCTATCTTAGAATTGTGTTAATGTTGTATTTATTGCCTCAAACCATTGTTGTAGAACGCTAGTTGTGGAGGAATTCCAGTGTGGAAAGAATGTCATGATTATTCTCTTAAATTTAAAACAAACATAAAATAAGTATGCAAAGGATATTCACATAGGAGTGTTTAAACTAAAGTGTTTATACTTTTATTAATTTGATACACTAGTCCATTTAGGAAGGTCAGATGTGCCAATAGTTACTGACCTGATGCAGCCACATAGCTGAATAGGATTGACATCTTCTTGGCCTGGAGCAGGACCGTCTGAAATCTGCCCCAATGGCTCTAAAATAGAGCGTCATGCAGTTCCATTTTTTCATCACAGATTTATATTGGGAAACAGTGGGGAGATGTAGAGCTGGGCAGAGCTCAAGCACCATCTTCCCTGCTCAATATCACAATATAAGCTACTGTTGTCATTATTTAGATTGTTCACAACCTTGTTTTAGTCCATTTCAAGAGGGTTGCCAGGTCTCCACAACAAAACCCGCCCAAATGCTAATCAAAACTAGCACAATCTTGGCCAAAACTTGCCCAAACGAGTTCCTGGAGAAAATTCATAGTTGTCCAGGTAAATCTTAAAATCGTAATAAACCACAGTACCATATAACATCATACATGACTAAATAACAAATTTTACATTTATGCATTTGGCAGACAAGGCAACTAACATTGCATTCAAGGTAAACATTCAAATTCTAACTAGTACTGACTTTCCCTGGGAATCAAACACACGACCTTGGTGTTGCAAACGCCACACTCTACTGTTTGAGCGACAGGAAAGCCTATGGAAAAAGTGTTAACATAGTCCATTTTCACAGGAAAAGCGCAGACTTTCACTACCTTTCAATATAAAAGTCTTTGTCTGACTCAGTCATTAAGACTATCTTTAAGTCTAAAGTAATTTTCAATGAAGTTAAAATCACCAAATACTGCATATTATTTATTTATAATAAAATATTATTTAATGAGCAATAGTATTTAAATGAACAATAAAAGCCATTATAAAGTTATCCCATTTTATACAGTTTGTAAAATAGGAAATCAACACAAGCAAACCATTTAGTCAAAAGTACAAAAGTAGCCCTAGTTAAGACAGGATTTAAGTTAAATAAAAATATAAAGTTGTGAAACGTAAACCTACCCTTAGCTAAATTGATTTGCTCTGGAACAAGTAAGTGATAAGACCAAAGATTGCTTGTTTGATATACCAAAAAATAATATCTCATGCTTAACCACTATCTACATAAGAGCCAGCAGCAAATTCTCCAAGCACTGGCTGAAATGAAGCTGTTCTCTGCGGGTACATAAGTGGTGAACGGCCTTTGATGGCCTTGATTTAACATCTCCAAAAACATTTACCAAAAAAAATTCAAATAGGCATTATATTTATATATAAATCACACATTTGACGTCTAAACAACTACATCTTTTTATAGACTATCTCCATTTTAATGTAGGCACTTCAATACATTGACATTATTGTTATAATTTACAGTTGTGCCAGTGAAGCTTTGCTGTTAACTGATTATGAGGTTATGAGTACTATATAACTAATAACAATGGCAATAAAGTTTATCGTTCAATAATTCATGACACTTATTTGTGATCTGAGTACAGCAGCTGTGTACACTAAGTGTTGAATCTGCACTGTTTTTGGTGTGGATCCATGTTGAGTCAAGCTATTCTATTCATAACACTGAAGAACAGTCTTCGATCCGCACAAGATCTAAAAGTGCAATTGTAAGTGTTAGGTTTGCTCCTAGCTTACATTTCTGGAATATATTTATTTTCCTTAGCAGTACACAGTAGTGAATGCATTTTGGGATTTTACTGTAGAACTGATAATATTACTCTCTTTTGCACAAACATTCAATATTTTACGACACAGTACAGATTGAGATCAATATAATATGACTATTTATATTGTATATGGTATGGCTACAATGAAGATGGAATTACTGTAGCATTCTTTATATCTAGTGCTATCTGAAATTCTACTAAGAGCATCTAAACTTAAATACAAGTTCCGTTTGTGTTTGTTTGTGTGTGTGTGTGTGTGTGTGTGTGTGTGTGTGTGTGTTTACAGTTTACAGTACACCAATCCAAAAATTACTTTTTCCTAAGTAGGTTTTCAAATGTTGAGCCAGAAGTTAAGGAGACTTCAGGTTGCTCAATCCAGCAGATGAGCAAATGTGTGTGTGTGTGTGTGTGTGTGTGTGTGTGTGTGTGTGTGTGTGTGTGTGTGTGTGTGTGTGTGTGTGTGTGTGTGTGTTTGATTGTATGTGCCTTAAAGCGAATGCTTTTTGCCTCACATTAATGTCAGCGTGTCAGCGCAAACTAATCTGGATTATATTCAAATGAAAGAAAGATTTCTGAATTGCCCTCAAGAAAAAAAGAACATAAATGAAATGAAAATGAAACTGCATAAAGTTTGTGCTTTTCTTTTCTGTCACATCTCATGGCAACATGTCAATCCATATTAAAAAGAAATGAGAGCAAAGGCTGCAAGGTTCGCAGCAAGTGTGTGTGTGAGTGTGTGTGTGTGTGTATGTGTATGTGTATGTGTATGTGTATGTGTGTTATGTATGTACCTGAGATCAACTAAATTGTGGGAAAAAGGCTTGAAATTAATTAATAAACATACTAAATGATGATTTGAAAATTAAAAAAAGATAGCATATACAGTTTGTGCAGTTAAAAAACAAAAAAAAAACATTGTGTCTATGGAAAGTCCCCATGAAGATAAACCTATTTGTGTATGCGTGTGTGAAACCATAGATTATCTTAACACCTTGTTCCTATGGCAACCTAAAGATGGTTCAGTAATCTGTGAAATACTGAAGGATTGTGTGTGAATCTAACAGCATATGGTCTGCTGTCAAAGGTTGTGTGTGAATGTGCAGACACAATCTCATTGTTCATTTTGTCTTTGGTAATATCTACAATTCACTGTGATTGAGCATATGTTATGTTTAAAAAAAATCATTACTTAATTGTAAAAAAAAAAAAAAAGTGTTACCTAATGTCAAAACATACTGGGATAATGGAGCATCAAAATGTCCAGCTATATTTAAAAGACAATAATAAGTTGATCACAAAAAGAATGAACAGTTATTACAGCGAAAATAATTATTCTATAAAAATGTATATAGAGTATACCAGGGAAATCTTTAAACGTAAATAAAATAAATAAAAATAAAATTTAAACTGCTATTCTAAATTAAATAATCAAAACAACAATAACAACAAAAACTTTCAATCAGTTGTATGTTGTTATTGTAAACAAAGTAGTGGTACAAAGTAAAGCTTTGATCTTTTGAGATAAAAGAGGTCTTTGTACCATTAAAACATCCTGTGATTTTCAGAGCTTAAAACCTCCTAATTATAAACAAAGCATTTATTTGATCAATCTCCAAAAATAGCTCATCTTGATATTGCAGGATCTTTGATGTCACACGGGCAAATATATTTGCATACAACTGTCGACGAATAGTTATACATCATCGCACCATAGGCCCCGCCCACTGGCATTCATTCGCTTAATGGTTTATATTTACATACACAGGATATGAGCATCCTGTCGCATCAAAATCAGTTATAACCCATATTATTATCACTGACGCTATTTATATTGATACAGTATACAGACACATGTACAGTTACTGACATAGTCTAGACACTTGAGTCTGTCAACAACTGGAAGAATGGAAGAGAAAAACTCCAGAAGGATCCCAGTGTCGGAAATAAGTGGATGGCTTATTTTAATGGTGCCCTGGATCGCGTCAGAGGATTATGTTTCTTCAGAGCATTTTATTTTGTAAACGAGGCACAGCGTAAGCGAGAGTTCACAAAGGAACTTTTGATGAAAGATGAAAGAAGCAGCCAGCGGTATTGGATCTGACAGCAGCCACATCATAAACCGCAAGTAAATTATTCCATAATACTTTTTCTGTAAGTTACAGTTTTATATGGATAATGTTTTCAAAACACTTACTTGCATGCAATAGTGATTGGATAATGATACTGTTTCCTGTGCAGTGATTTAGCCAATCATAAAATTGCTGTTTACTGACAAGCCTTAAAGGTGACGCCCCATAAAAACCGATCATTTCAGACAGAGAATCAGACTACGGATTGAAAATAAAAATTCTGCATATATCAATATGCATTCGATTTTGTGCTTAAGACTTTATTACCTTAAATGAACATATTAAAATATTTTTTTATAAATCCATGTTATGACCCATTTAAACCTAAATGGTATACCTCAGGTCTACCCGGGACGTCATTGACTACTAGAGTTGACCCGGATCCTCGGCTGAAACAAGTATCCGGTACGGATAAAGAACTTTTGCAGAGTATTAGACGTGTAATACGAGTCAATAGCTGTGCTCGGATTGAATAAAAATCCTCATTGGGTAGCTGACTGTGTCTGCGTTCTGTGATAGGCTAGTCACAGCGCCCCTCCCCTACACATGCAGATTTGCTGTGTCCCGCTCTACTCACTCACACACAGAACACTGAGAAGAGAACAGCTCTCTTTCTCTCGCTGTCTCTCCCTCAGTCACTCAGGTTTGCGGGTCTTTTCCGTTAACGTTTAAGGATTCTTCAGCTTTGTTTATTTCAGTATGTTTGTAGTACTTATTAACCAGTAGAGTTCTGGTAAACATGGGGTTTGTTCAGACGTGGTGTTTGGTAGAATGCGACTAGCGTTGTGTCTCTGCCTGTCAGAGATTTTATTTTATTTTTTTAACCGTCTGCTGGCTCTAACCAGTTTTTTTACTTCACGCAAAAAATAAACTAGTTGTATAAAAACTATATTACAAATTAATTAGCGACACACACACACACACACACACACACACACACACATACCTGAAAAAAAAAGAACCAAACAAATCTGAAGCTCAATGCTGATGTTGTCATGTAAATAGTTTTCTAATCAGCAATACATATAACAATTTCTGATCAACCCATATCAATTGCATGATTAAAAATAAAGCCCCGCCCATTTCAAGACAACCCGCCCACTTCCGGGTTAGGCCACACCCAGTCCAAGTACAGATACAGATAATTCATATGGTTAACAGATACAGATACAGATAATGCTGTACTCACTCATCCCTATTGATTACCCTCCTTCTCATTCATTTTTTAAAGTTAGACATAAACCTTCTTAGTATTTCTCAATCAATTCATTATGAATAATTTAACATGAAAAAAATTATAAAGGAATGCCTTAAAATTTTACAGGGTTGTTGAAGAACCGAGATGTTTAACTAAGTTTTTTTTTTTTCTGCACAAAAATAATTTAACTTTTGATGACTGAATAAGTACAGTTCACCTGTGTGCAAAATATTGATTTTGAAGATGATGAAAATGATAGTTTCGAGAATATGTTTCAGATCTTGAGTATGAGTCAGATGGTGAATGAAGTGGAAATTGAGTTCTGAAGCAGATAGTGATGATGTTATAACACATCTGTTCAATCTGAACCCTTCCAAGCTCCAAAAGAATACTTTATTTTGTTCTTCTGTAATTGTTACTCTAACATCAGGACAAGGAGCGATCCATCTTTGTCCATGTGTGTGTGTTTCAGTCCCAAGCCATGTAATGAGGAATATTGGGGAAAGACCTGGCAACCAACCCTAAAAAGAAATCAATGGCAAGAAAGTTCATAGACAGTCTCTCATGTATGGAGATGGCTCATAAAATCATCAAAAGTCGGATATGATTGAAATGATTAATAAATGAAAAGTTACACAGGATTTCAAAGGTGCATTATAAAGCATGGTGAATATGTATCCTATATACAGGCTTCATGAAAGTCTATCAATGTAAAAGGATGACTATGATTTTGGATTAGTTAGAGTTACTTTATTTTAAAAAACAATGTCCTCACTGATATTCTCAGAAAATGTGTGCGATCCAATCAGAGGGAATAACCTTTAAATGCTCTACTGTCAAGTGTGTGTGTGTGTGTGTGTGTGTGTGTGTGTGTTCGTGCGTATGACAGAATAACCTTGCAATTCATTAATCTTTTACTTTTAAGAACAACTCTGTGTGTGTGTGTGTGTGTGTGTGTGTGTGTGTGTGTTGTTTTTGTCACAGACTTTTTTTGTTGTTTTGACAGCAGACCATCTGTGGTTCAAATCAAATATCACAGGTAAATCTGAATCCTGGAGAGTTTGTTCCAAATATAACTATGAAACGCAAATGCCACACTGTCCTACTGCTATCAGTCACAAACAACATTCATAAAATATAAATTCAACTCTTCCCATGATCACGGTCACATTTACACATTGTTTCCCAGACTCTCACATACTTCCTCTAAAATAATAACTCCATCAAGACATTGTCAAATTATAACTGCACATGAATGTTTCTTAATAATAACAATAAATTTTATTTTAGGCGCCTTTCAAATCACCCAAGGTCACCATACGTCAAGAAGAAATAGCAAAAAGAACAATATTAAAATAATAAATAACAGTAAATAACAACAGAAATAAACCATAAATAAGTAGAAAACAGCAAATACAAACATGACCACAGTATTAAAAACAAAAACAAAAGTGCTAGACATGAAGGAACACAATAATCATGAAGGATAAGCTATTCTAAATAAATGAGTCTGCTCTCATTCTTGCTCTTTTCAAATATAAATTTGATGTAGAATGAAGACATACTCTAATGTTTACAATACAAAGCTTCTTCTTTATCCCACCAAGATTAATTATAGAGATAATTATGATGTCGCATCAACTCATTAACATCCACCCACCCAAATTAAAGATATCAAAACTGTTTCATAGAGATTAGTCCATCCCAACCAACATAAAGTCAGAATTCAAAACACCAGAGAGTAGGTGAACAATAGTCAAACAGACAAAAACATAAACCTAAATTACAATGTTTTGGATAATTATATACATATTATATGTAGACTATATGCATGGAAAACTAAAACAATTTGCAACCAAACAATTTTGCTCCTTTAAAGACATGAAAAACCTGCATCACTTAATTCACATAAGATGTTTCTCAGACACTCAGTCCAACCGTGATGTAAAGCCAGCTTGAGTTTTGCTCAAAAAGAATCTCAGATCCAAACAGACCCGGCAGAAACCACATCAGAACAAAAACCCTGCCACCAACCCCATAAAGAGATGATAAAAACTGGAGCAGGAGTAACTTACCCTCCATTGCGTACTTCATATCCATGGCGAAGAGGTTCCACATAATTTCAGAACTAATTCTACCCATATTCAACTCTTGCGGGAATCTAAAATGAAATGAAAATAGACATCATTACAACCATACAGCATTCTGTTCAGGAATTCATTCATCCATCAGAGCTCTGATTTTGTGGTCCACGTCTTTAGACCTCTAAAGACTCAAGATTCTGTCAAGTTAATCATTTTATTTATATAAAAAATATATAATAAATAAATAAATACACACACATTATATATATATATATATATATATATATATATATATATATATATATATATATATATATATATATATATATATATATATATATATATATATATATATATACATACATATAAACATACATTAACAAGTAAATACATGTATTTTTCTTTGCTTCAGTTCTTTGGATCAACACGTCAAGATGACATCATTTGTGAAACTATCATTTTCACTCTCTGTGGTCTTGATCTGAAACTCGAGAGGTCTAGTCTTGGTTTTTGTCTTGGAGTGGGTGTAAAAGGGCCCTGTCCCATTTTAGATGCATGCATTTCACCAGTGAGCCTATTCTGCTTATAGGCATCAATTTCACTGTGCTACCCATCACACGGGCTGTTTCCATGGCAACCACCAGAGTACCATATCACTGAGTGAAGTGATCAGCTCTCTACTCTCCCCCATTGCTCAAAAGCAATCTCAGATCAATCTAGACCAGCCTCAACTCTATTTAGACCCGTTAATTGCTCAGGATGGACAGAAAAAGAGAAGAACACATATGGATACTAGAGAAAGCCTCTCTCTCCTTTTCATAGTGATGGAAGGACATGCTGAAGTCATTTATTATGTTTCATTAAGGAAATGTCGCTCTTTGTGTTTTTTTGCTCTGAGAGATTCTGTGCTGAAAAATATGAATTTAAGACTTTGTTCACAATGCTTCAATTTAGTTTTCAAATCTTTGGTAGTGACTCTCCAGACTGTCATTTTGCAAATAATCCAAAAGATAATGTAGTCAACTGCTATAACTATGACTTAAAATCAGCATGGAACGTAATTCACAACCCATTTCACGTGATTTATTGAGCAAACGTGATTTTATATATTGAGGGGAAGAAGGCGAAGGATGTCATTATTATTCTGATAGGTTATGAAGAAAAGTAAGTTGCTTACTGTATAACAGCACACAGCGATGAATAGCTCATAATAATAGCAGAAAGTTGTAAACAAGGTCACAATGACTTTAAGTAGTTGGCTTGCTTTCAGTGTGGAAAGAGAATGGAAAATCTGACATTTTTGCTCATGCCATCATCAGTTATCTCTGTTCTGAAGACAATATACACTACTATTCAAAAGTGTGCCCAAAAATATATTTTTACAGAAATAAATACTTTAATTCATTAAGGACACTTATAATGTTACACAAGATTTATATTTCAAATAAAAGCTGTTTTCTGAACTTTCTATTCATCAAATAATCCTGACAAAGATGTATCCCGGCACAAGCACAACCGTTTTCAATGTTGGTAATAATTAGAAATGTTTCCTGAGTATCATATGACATACAAGTCTAATCATGTAAGTAATTAACATTTTAAGATATATTATAATATAAAAAAAGTTATATTTTATAGATTTAACCAATATACAGTAATCCCTCGCCACTCCGCAGTTCAAGTTTCGTGGCCTCAGAGCATCGCGGATTTTTCAAAAATATTTATTCGGCAGCCGTATTGCGGAAAGCAGCGTTGCTTCATTGTGATGCAAGAGAAACCGTTTCCCAGGATGCCAGACAAAGAGAGAAACTCTCTCAGAGGCTTTGTACACACCCGCGGGCACTCAGACAAGGCACGTGATTGGTTCCCGGCATGAGACCGACGAATGAGAGCGCGAGTGGATGTATCCTGTGAGCTGATTGGCTGATCCTACTTTGCTAATTTTTTCACCTATCGCGGGGGGTTTCGGTCCAACCGTGATAAACGAGGGATCACTGTATTAGAATATTGATTAAATAAATGCATCCATGGTGAGCATAAGAGACTTTCGAGACTGTCGAAACAAAGATTCAATTTACTTTATTCCAGTGTTGGTGATATTCTTCAACACTCTGCTTGCTAAGAGCTTGATATAAACATCTAACCTTCTGTATTATTACACATCTGCAAATATTATTCCTACTTTATTCAACTTCATTAATACCTTATTTAAGTGTCAATGTACCTATTAAGACTCTGGGCTGATCAACTCGGTTTGTTATGTTTGCCATGTGCTCTTTTGCTTTTGTCAAGTCTTTGCCTCCCCCTTGTTTTCTTTTCACCCGTTCATTTACCTTACCTATTGTCTCTTATCACCACCTTATTTGTTGCCCTATTTATTTCCCTTGCGTGTGCTGTTCTTTGCCAGTTTGTTGATTTGCCTTTGAGCGGACTAGGAACAGTCTTGTTCTGTTTGCTTCTCCTTTTGGCTTCAGGTTTCTCTGCCTGTCCTGAATTCCTTTTTGCATATCCTTAAGCTTTCCTGGAGCTCAAACAGTAGAGCGTGGTGCATGCAACGCCAAGATCATGAGTTCGATTACCAGGGAAAGCAAGAACTGGTTAGAATGTTATTGTGTACCTTGAATGCAGTGCAAGTTGCTTTGGATAAAGCATACATATAAGTGTAAAAATCCTTGACTGGCTGATCTGGCCTGACTGGGATCCTGAGGTTCTCTTGCCCTGACCCGGATCTGTTAGCCTGGCCTGTTGGATCTCTTTGATTCTCCTACCCTGCACTGTCGAGCCAGCACACCTGCATGTTTTCTGGATTCTCCAGTGGTCAAAGTTCATATCTGTGTGATCTGTGAACAGCCTGTCCTCCAATCTGTCCATTCTGCATGCTTTACTGACTCTCACACTTGCTTGCCCCTTCTGGTGTTTTTTTGACTGCGTGAATGTTTTTTTTTTCTTTTGAGTTTTGCATTTTTGCAAATAAACCTTTGCTTTTTCCAGATAAACTGGTCCTGACAGTACCACCTGATTTTGTAAACTTTACATCGTAGGAAATGTAAGATAAACGTTTGAAAATCTCACACTGGCTTGATAGAATCATTCAAATATAATGTCATTATAATATTTCTATACTGAACTGTGACTGGATTATTGTTGCAATTCATGTTGCTTTCGTGCAGAAAAGCGACTGATGCTGAATTTCATCCTAAATATTTAAGATACCTTAAACACTGCTCTGCCCTATAGAAAGACAAAGAAACACCACACTTTATCAAAACTGAGTTTCTTAGACTATGGTTTGTCCCTTGACAGGCTGGTTTGAAAATACAGTAGAACCCCGACTTACGAAAATAATCCGTTCCGAGGTTGGCTTCGTGAGTCGATCTTTTCGTAAGTCGGTCAGGCTTTTACATGTAAATTGCCTAATCCGTTCCAAGCCCTACGAAAACACCACATTTAATTTTATAATAAAGCTATGCTTGTTCAGTATGGTATGACAAACACATCCCAGCTTCATACTTCTCAATTATCTCCCTTTTCGTCTCCATGGAGAGCATCCTCTTCTTCCCTTTCACTTTCACTTTCATCGTGAAATTAAATGGGAGAGGAATGCCGCTACGCAGAGGCTGGTGGGAGCGATGCTGACCAATAGGAGAGCAGGATGCTGCAGAGAAAGCTAGCGTCAGAGCCGGGAGCAGTGTTGCCAGATTGGGCGGGTTCCCGGCGGGTTTTAAGCTTTAGTTGGGCTGGAAATCTTTAGTCCAATCTGGTAACACGGGCCGGGAGACAGCCAATGGGAGAGCGGGACGATTCGTACGTTGAGCATTTCGTAAGTCGGGGTTCTACTGTAGTTGAAAAAATTCAACTGTTGAAAATAGACATTAAATCAATTCAATTAAGTTCAACCAAAACACTCAAAGTCATTTTTCTCAGTTACTGAGTTTAGTAGTGTGAATCTTATCAGTTTTCATTTGCATTGTGTTAAGTAATCTGAACAGGAACGAACACACACACACACACACACACACACACACACACACACACACACTCGCTCTAGTTGTGTAGAGATCATTAGAGTCCAAACACAGTATGTGCCATTTCTCTTCACTCCACATGGATCGAGAGACGATACCAGAACTAATGACACTAGAAGCCCAGTAACATCTTCCTCACACACACAAACTCTGCAAAAGGTGAGATAAAAGATAAGAGAGAGTTGAACAAACAGAAACGCTTGGAGCTAAAGAAAAATAAATTGAGGGAAAGAAGATTCTTCTCTGGGTTTGTCCAGGATGCTAAATTATTAAAGTCTCCTGCTTGCCTGCCTGTGGATTTCTGAAGAGAATCTAAGAATCTAAATCTGTTGTGAACACACGTCACATATTGAATTTCATTGTTCAGTCCATCCTGAAATCATCCTGCCTAATACAGAGTACGTTAGCATATCTGAATTTCAGCTGTTTTGGCTTTCTCAGAACTTATTACACTGTCAAATTAACAGTAATGATGGCATTGGTTTTACCATATAAAGTCCTTATCCTTTGGAATTACATCAAAGTGGATTTGCTTTTGCAGAAAAGACAATTAGCCAATTATTTATATCTTTTGTTGTTGTGACAGTAGGAAATACTAGGTTACACTTCCAAGCTTTCATTTTACCATTCAATTATAATCCAATGAGATTTTTATATGCACAAGGAGTCTGACAAAAGCCGGTGCTCCACACAGAGATCTCATCTCTCCATCTTTGAGTCCGTCTGTGATTACATTATATTACATTACATGGTCAAATAGTTTGATCTTGGAAGAAATTAATAAAAAATGGTTCATACTTTTGCTTGCAAAGGTGTCTTGGAAATTCAGACCACAATTTAAGACATTGCGGAGCTCTTTATTGAAACAGGCTCTAGTGAGATTACTGGAGAAACACATGAGAAGATCTTCATTTAATTCCATTGTTGTCCAGGAGAAACAACTGAGATATTAAAGATATTGTTTTCTGTCCTGTTTGTAAAAAATACAGTAACATATGGTACAGAATACAGATATATTTGGATGGCTTCACATTGTGTGTGTGTTGTGATACGCACTGGTTAATAATGGGTGTGTAGGCCAATCTGTCCTCATCTATAACAGACACCATCAGTGTGATCAGTTTGGGCCAGAAGTCCAGGTTCTTGATGGATGGACCCTGTTCCTCACGCGGCAGATCTTGCTTCTTAGCCTGGAAAGACAGGGAGACAGACACTTATTACATATAATGACACAACCTTTTTCCACCTGTTTAGTTTAAATAATTTAATCCTTTTAACTGATGGTGTAGAAGGGAATCTGAGCACTCGACAGTCTGTTTAAGTGTTTTTGTTTCATAAGACTTCTTATTAGGCAGTGTGAACACACACACACACACAGAGAGAGAGAGAAAGAGACTGGACTCTGGTCTCTAAAATCACTTATACTCAACACAAATTTAGTGTTTCCTGCCCTTTCAGCTCATTAATGTCTTCATTAATTATGCAAATCCTGAGTTCTGCAACAACTCCAGCCAAACCATTAACTAAAGATGCACTCAAACAGTCAGTGAGAGCTGGGACAACATTATTTTCGAAAATGTGACAAAAAACATAAAACAATAGACTAGTAGGAAAAAGTATTATTTGTTTGGACTGCTAACAAATAATCATATTCTCTAACTCAGTGGTTCTTAACCAGGGGGCCTCAATATGATATAATAACCTAAATTTTTTATTGGGTAAAAATTGTAAGTACCGTATTTTCCTGCATATAACCCGTGGATTATACCAGATTTTACAAACCCCGCAGAGGGGGTGCGGGTTATATAAGGGTGCGGGCTATATCACAATTTGTTTTACGCGTATTGTATTTTCTTTCTGTTTTTCTTTCTTGTGAGGGTTGTTGTCTCTGGCGCTTGTACTATCACTCTGACAGCTGGCGCTGATTGGCTGTCTGACCTGTCAATCATGCAAGACGACGTGATTGGCTGTGCTGCCATGAGGGCGGGCTCTTCTCGTCTCATCCGTTAATTAACACCTGTAGAATCGCTTCTTGAGGGACGTGCTGCTGTACAGCGGGAGAGACTGCTCTTTCTTTTTGTGCCGATTCTGATTTGTGTTTGTTTTCTTTGAATTTCGCGCACAAGCACTGTGTACCGAGCCTGAACAGATATGGATAATTGACGTCATGTGAGCAACATTCGAAATTCGAAATGTGAACTTACACAAAAATGTTCATAAATCTATAGGTGCGGGATATATGAGGGGAAAAAAGGTAAACATAGTTTATCCTTAATCCTTATACAGTAAGTCATGAATGACTGGGAAAAGACATAAGAAGAGAGACAAGAACAGTGAAATCCCAGAAGAACATTTAGCTCTGAGTCAGTAGGAAAAGAAAGAAAATTCAGAGGTAGAACAATTACATTTTTATGAAAAATTTCAAAGACAAGGAACAAAAGAAAAATTTGACTGTTCTCAAGGTCAAGGTGCGTTTACTCAAAAAGATCTTCTAAGACCACAAAAAAGGTTAATGAATTATGCACAATAAGACCAGTAATGTGTACTCTGAACGTCTCCTTGACATTTTTGTACAAGTTACCCTTTCACCCATTCCTCTTCAAACACTAACAGGGTTTTTGCCCTATGACCGCATTTCTGCCATGTCTTATAACCTCAGAGAGATTGACAACTACAACAATATTGTTTAACAGCGAATAACCTGTGAAACATGCACTTATGTCATAAGTGGCTATCAACTGTACATTCCTTCAAACAGCACATATCTGAACTTGCTCTAAAAATGTTCTTGAAATGTATACATTATATCATTTATAAAAACACCAAAGTCATTGGTTCGATTCCAAAGGAATGCATAATATATATGAATATATGCAAGTCGCTTTGGAGAAACGTATCTGCCAAATGCGTAAATAGTCATTCAACTTGTTTTTATAGCTATACTAAAGCTAACAGAAACATCATTCCAAACAGCACCGACAACTGTGCAGCTATATGAATGTAACCTAAATCCAAAGGAATCATCAAGCATCCTAACAAGCCATTCGATGTGCAACTTGAGTGCTAAAGACACAAGCTATTACACCTTACATGTAATCTCTAGAATTACAGGTACCAGCATTTCTTGGCACACAGGTCAGAGTTTATTCTAGGGGGAATGTTTATCATGGGTCTGGATGGTAAAATTAGTGCTCTCACTTCCATCCCCTTGATTCTCCCACAATGCACTTCTGTCTCACATCAGCCCAGCCTTATTTGATGGACAACTGGGCATTATGCCAGGCTATTTTGGGATTCTCTCTGGGCTGTTTTCCATGGCAAGGCAGTAAAGCACGAGCTGCTTTGGAATTCTCCGGCCACTCTGCTTCTAGAATTAGATTCCAGTAGAATTGTGGGAAGTGTGTGAGCTCTCCGTGGTGCTGAAGCATTATTCACGGTGCTGAAATTGGATGCTTTTAGAATTGCAAATCTTCAGTACCTTTCAGTGGCAGTAAAGGGGACAATATTTCTATCATTTCATAGTTGTCCAATTAAAATTGTATTTATTTGATTACTGGTGGTAATAATTTACTATTCTTAATAGTAATAATATTTCAAAAGATTTGTGTTTTTAACTGTATTTTTCTTCAAATAAATGCAGACTTGGTGAGCATAATAGACTTCTTTCAAAGAACACACACACAAAAACTTGATCCCAAACTTTTGAACAGAAAAATTCAAAAGATCAAGAAATCAGATTTCTATGTATCTGTCCATTTAATTGTTGGTTTACATCAACATTTTAAGACAGCATTTACTAAAGAGGGTAAAAATGCATAACGGATAATGTTTCTGTACAAGAATAAGATTTTTTTTCCTTTTCTCACATATGGGGTTTCTTGTAAGGTCACAGCAGTGAGTGTGAACTTAACTTGATTCAACATGCTAAGACTTGAGTATATGTCTATGTATATTTACAGTAAATCGCAAAATAATATATTGCATGCACATATTGTCACACATCACCGGACAGATTTAGAACTACACATCCCATGAGCCTCCCTGATCACCACCTGCACGCCATTTCCCATTCATGCACACCTGCGGTCACTCAGCCTCGTTAGCATCTGTGGATGTACTTTTGTTTGTTTTTGTAATAATCCTCTTTGTTTTATAGTTTGAAACTCTTCTCGTCTTCTTCTTCCTCTTTGGCTAACATTTATAAGCTCAATTCTGCAACCTAGTTGAAGCTTAATAAGTGACTCATAAGCGACTTTCACTGGAGATCATGCTGACGTCTGTGTTGTGTATATGGGTCTGTATGTGGCATGTGAGCGTGCAAAACACAGTTTTAGTGAAGGAAAAAGCATCTCCTTAAGGGCGTTGAGTAATTTGTGCTGAATTGGATGAAAGTAACAGCAAGACTACTGCGATCAGGACACAACACCGGCTCACGCTCCTTTAGAATGAAAGAAAAGACTGTCCTGGTTTCCTGTGGAACAGCATATGAAAGACGAGGAGTAACATTAATAGTGTTAAAACACAAGAGATCTGACTCTTGTAACTGCACTGCAACTATATAGTAAACCTTAAGTGCATAGAAAATGCACCCGAAATGCATTGAAACACCTTATTTTACTATCTTATCAAATCTGAACAAGTCTAGAGGAAACCCACCATACCATACATACCAGATTGATAGATTTAGCACAAAAACTAAAAAAATATTTACTTAAATGTATGAATTTGATGTTAGCATGTTATTGGCAAATGAGCCTGTCCCTGAAGGCAGGTTTTGTCTAATTTATATGGTTAGACAAACATAAACATAGAGACTCTACTCAAAGTAGTTAGATGTAAAATATCTCTCTATAATCATCTAGTCCTCTGCATATCACTGTAATTAACTCTTAACTCTAATTAAAAGGTGCTTTGAGTGCCTCACATTATTGTTAGTTTCTAGTGATGTTTTTAAAGGTGTGAGTTTAACGTGCATTGTGTAAATCACAGCTACCTTTCCTGGTAATTGCCACTTTTGCAATATGTGCAATTTAATTCTACATGAATTTATTAGGAAAGTGCCTTCTAAGAACGTAAATGCAAATGCAAAGTGGTTAATCTCTCTCTCTCTCTCTCTGTCTTTGGTAGTCTAGCCTAGCCTGAATCTCATGAAAACAGCAGGCCACGTCATCCCAAATATAAACTAATAGTAAAAACAAAAGAGAGAAATCTTTCCATAGAGAAAGATGCCTCTTTTATTATTATTATTTTGTTTTTACTATTAGTTTATTTGTATTAATATTATGAAATAAATCACATATCACGGTCATTTGAAATGAAATATAATTTATGTTATAATATTTATAAAAATGTGCTTAATTGTCAGCAAAATAATACAATAGGCTGATGCAAGAAGCTTAGTTTCTTTGTGCAAAATCTAATTTATTTTTCTTCTTTTTTTAGAAGATAAAATAGAAAATACAGTGCAACATTCATAGATGTTTGGATAAATGTCCCCCGAAATAAAATGAATTAAACCCCACACAATACTCAAACCTAAATATTTGCACAATCCTATTTGCAATGTTCCGGATAGTCTTTCCATAGTCAATCAACATTTTCTGTTAGTTTCTTCATCTTTTTATCACTCTGAATATTCTCCCAGTTGTTCTGACTCCGTGTGTCTCATCATATTTCCACCAACCTTGTTTTTCTGCCCCTCTCTTGTTCTCTCTCTCTCTCTTCCATGGATCCTTCATTCACATCACACTAACAGGATTTGGTTGTTTCCGACCCCCCTTGCACGTGTCTTAAGAGCTTTTTGACATGATTATATAATATTCCAACCCACCTCTTTGTGATGCCGCTGTATTTTGTATATAAGACATCCAGAGGAGGAACATTCATGTGCCTATTTCTGTAGGATCAAACAAACCCTATTTTCCTCTCCATGGGGTTGTTGCCTCAGTTAAATTCAGAAGATGGGTCAGATCTGCTCCAAAAACACCCTAAAAATAAACCTCTCCACAAGCGAGAGTGAAACCCTGGCTTGTAATTTTAGCTGCGTTCTGTTCGGGGGAATCTGAGCTGTTATTTAGGGCTGATGTAAGTTATATGGTGCTACTGTTTACTAGCAGACGAGCTACATGTTTAGTTAATTTGCTGTGGACAACCATCTGTCTTCAAGTTGCTGCACTGGAAAGCTTAATGAATGTATAACCACAGTAACTATATTTAATATTTGTAAAAAATTATTAATTGTTGAAAAAAAATGTTAACTAAAGTAAAGCAGAAATAAATATAATAAAATATAAATATTCTTGAATTATTATATTTGAAATATACTGCATTGGAAACTAACTGAAATAATATACATTTTCTCTAAGCAATATATAACTTGATAAAGCTTAAATAATCACTTTTTTATGTTTAGATGAAAGAAACATTTTTGGTTCATTGCGATCTGTAAAAAGAGACAAGATGATTATGTAAAACCTACCATACTGAATGAATACAAGAATGAACTGATTATGTGTAGCTGAAAATGTACTTGACGCAGGTAAAAAAAGTGAGATGTCTCTCTTTTGCAAACAAACAAAAAGTGATATGAATAAATTAAATCCTTCAGTTTGGATATCTGAGTCATCTACCATCGCCAGGTGAACCCCTCCAGGAAAACGCATTCTCGAAAAACTCAAAAGCATTAGGAAGAATTCAAGACTGTGCCTGAAAGCTGCAAAAAGCAAATCCATCAGTTCAAAGCATGTGATTTGCTTAATTTCTGGTCATGAATGAGACTTTAGAGCTACAAAAACAAGAATGTGGGAGATTGGCTCAAAAAGTGCAGTACTATTGAAGTAAAGAAAGTAAGTATGCTTACACACTGGCATTAGATCAAAATTTGGTCATGTAAAAGCTGTCATGCGGACCAGAGAGTGCAGCGGGGTACTGAACTGGAGACTACCTGTAGGAGACTACAACTGGAACTGAGGCATGATTAGCATTAATTTGAAAGCAACTTGGACACAGGTTGTTTACTCAAGTATGCATAAGAACATCTTGGGCTCCTTGATTGTAACCCTGTTCCCAAAAATGCGGGAATAAGAGGCTGCACTGCTAGTGCTTTGGGAACATCTTTAAGTTTGACTGGTTGCAAAGCTTGTGTGCAAACTCGGAATTGAATTTGGCCTTAGATAACCGATGACAAAATTACGTCTTTGGAATGTACACTTGGAATCAGAGCCAATAAATAGATGTGAAACAGGTGTGCCATCAGGTATCACTTTGTCTGAAAAGATGTCTGAACACATCCTCAGTGCAGCAAGAACCAGGGTTAGAGTCAAGTAACTCAAACATTTCCTTTCAAAAGCTTCCCTCAATGCTGTGCTGATTTAGTGCTATGGGAACAAGAACACCAACACAGCTGCACTGAAAGTGTCTGGACCCCTTATGGTTGTGTAGTATGTGCTCACAAGCACGGGAAAGGTCTCAGACATGAGCTTGGAATGTTGAAGAGAACATCTAAACTATAAAATCTGTATGCTGAGAGGACCAACCTGCTGAATCACCTACTTGTTGTAAGGGAATACTCCTTTTCAAATCTTGGGAGGATGTGACCACTGGTAGAATCACCCCCAACTCCCAGAGGCAAAGCTTGACATTGTGGCTCATAGGCTAGAACAGGGGTTTTCAAAGTGTGGGGCGCGCCTCCCCTGGGGGGCGCCAGAGCATGCCAGGGGAGGCGCGGAGAGTTGTAAAAAATTATAGTCTAATAATAACTCGCCGAACTTGTATTAAAACTCCTTAATTTTACATTTCCCTGTGATGTCATTCTGTCGCGGCTGCAAGCGGCAGTGGAGTAGGCGTGTGTCGAATACCGCGCATCGCCAGTATTGCCAACTATTTTCAAAGGAAAGTCGCTAAAGGCTGGCCAAAAAGTTGCTAAATGTCGCTAGGTGACGGCATGCGTAAATTAGCATATTCGTGACGTCTTCACGCTGTACTAGATTGCATACTTTCTTGCGTTCTGCATGTCTAATGTGCTTCCTCAACAAGAATGCCCGTGTATTATCACCAATAAACAGCTTTTAGAATTCAGGGTTTGATTCCCACTCCTTCCTGTATTTTTGGGTGTACAGTTTTGACTGAGACATGATAAGCAAGCCAGCTAGTTAGCTTTTGTCACAGACAGGCGCACACACACAGTGGACGAGAGTATGTGACTGAGAGTATGTGACTGCATTTGTCAAACAAATGCAGCGATTTATATTTGTGCAGTGATTTAATTATTTTTAGACCATTTTATATCCCGTGCTGCCATGGCGGTATCAGTCAGCTCCGGCTTCCCGCACATGCGCGGTTCATTTGCATGTGGAGGAGTGAAGATCTCTTGCTCTGCCTGCATCTGGGAGAGGATGCGGCGCGAGGACTGGGCCGCCTGTGAGAGCTTTGGGATGGGGTTGGGGCCCACGGCAGCGCTCGATGCTCATTGAGAAATGTAAGAACGATATGTGCTTTCACTTCAGAAAGTCGCCAATAACTCCAGATAAAGTCACTAGATTTGTCGCTAGTCGCTTTTTGGAAAATTTGTCGCTAGGGTGGTATGAAAAGTTGTTAAATATAGCGACAAAGTCGCTATAGTTGGCAACAGTGCGCATCGCGTCCAACCGTTTTTTTTGGGGGGGGGGGGGGGCGCGTCATTGGGTGGGTTGTGTCAAAAGGGAGGCCCACTGTCTCAGACTTTGAAAACCTCTGGGCTAGAACAATGGTATCCCTCATTCAGTGTGATATTGTTTTCTTGGTGGTGGCTGCCTCCCTGTTATAAGCCCCAAAACAAATTAAGAGCTGCTCTGAATTGCACCACTGGCTAGTGCGGTGGACGTAAGTGTGAAGAGTAAGGACTGGACATAGTCTGAAGTTTCTCCTACTCCTGTTTAATGAATGGCGGAGGACAAAAAAAAAACTTCAAGAATGACTGAATGTACAGTTGAGAATGGAACTTGAAGATACTAGATAGTCAGAGTGAGAATCCAAAATAGATTTTCTAAGCAAGATAGTTAGATCAAAAGAGCCTGCAAATCCCCAATTCCTTTTAGTGAAGAAATTGCAATGAGGAAAATCGTCTTTAGGGTTTAAAGCTTGTCAGGCACTGACTCTAAAGGTTTAAAAGGGGTCTTAACCAGCCTCTTGAGGACTATGGCTAAATCCTATGGCTGTAACGGGAGGCTTCCTAACTGGCGCCCCATCAATATGGCGGCCACAAAAAAAATCTGAGAGTGGTGGTGATAACTTTTGCCTGCAGAACGATCTGATATGCTGTATACCACATTTCAAAGACACCCAGTAAAGTGGCATAGATTTTTCTCGTGGAGGGAGCCCTAGAACTGAGAATAGTCTCTATGATGTCAACTGAGAGCCCAGTGTCCTTCAGTTGTCACACTTCAGGGGCCAAACATGAAGGTTCTACAAATCAGCCTTCCCCATGCTTGAGACAGAAAGTGTCTACTGTTCAGTATCACCCAAGTTGAGCTGTCGAGGAGAGACATCTCTGAGAATCAAACATTGTTTGGCTAAAAGGCTCTATCAGTAAGAATCAAGACCCATGTTGACAAACTTTGGCCAGGACTCCAAGGAGAAGAGTAATTGGTGGAAATGCATACTGGTGCATTCTGGGACATGCGTGCACCCCTGTGTCCAGTCCGGGGGGCTGGGTGAAATTAAGAGAAGTAGAGGGGACATGTGAAAAAGATAAAGATAATGAAAAAGATGTGAAAAAAGTCCGCCTCTGCTTCGTAAAAACCTAGGGTGGAGTTTCCTTGACTATCTTGGGGTGGAGTTTCCAAGTCTATCTGGTTAGTAAATCTGCTCCACCATTGAAATATCCAAGGATGTAAATCACCCAGATTTCAGCAGAAAGCAGAACCTGCTCCGCTAGCCAGTTCATATGGCGTAAACACAGTCCACCCTGGCAACTTTTGTAGGAGACTACCGTAGTGTTGTCCAGCACACCAGGAGATGGAACAATTGATGTTCCAACCTTATTTCCCTTTGGGGATTGGCCCTTAGATGAAATCCCCTGGCTTTTAGCTACAACTGAAACGGTCTCATGCGCAAAAGGCCCATAGGTATCATCTTGGACACAGCTGCCATGAGACCTTGAATTTATTTAAACAGATGAACAGTAACATCCTGACCTAGTCTGGTGTTGCTTAGGGTGTTTAAAATGGTCTTGATACGTGCAGGAGACAGTCCCATAAAGTTCCATAAAACCCCTAAGAATGTTGTCCTTATGCTTTTCTTGCCGTTGAGTCTCAACCCCAGAGAGACAATATAAACAAGGATGACTCTGCGATAGAAAAACGCAAGCTTTTCAGACTACTGAAAATTGAAACTGCTGGAAACTACTGCCTTCTGAATCACCAGAGGTGCTAGGGATGTTGCAGTTGTTTCGTGAGGGTGTCGAAAAGGAGCTGATTGATGTATTTTTATGCAACCTGTCCCAAGGAGGGCCAGTCCCATACACCAGGGCACAAAACCATCAGGACCTTTTCTTTGAGATGATAGTCATTATGCCATTTTTAAGCTATTTACAAGAGGGAGCGAGATTTGTCATACTCTGTTTTTGAGTCTCTTTCTATTGAGAAGGACCAGGTTGAAGCAGGGAAGAAACTATACAAAAGCTTTTTCTAACCTGTTTGCCTCCTGGAACCTGCTGAGAACTGTGTTCACAGAGTGATCAAATAGCCCGGAAGATGAAAAGGGGGCATCAAACAGAAAAACTAAAGCAACCATTAAATGGCCGATGGCACAGGTCGTCTACTTAGTCGTACAGAAAGACAAATCTGTGACCTAACGAAGCTCAGAGAAAGTTTTGCCATTGATGGTCAGCCTGGCATGCCTGTAACACCGCTATGGTGTGCAGCACAGAACCAGTCTGACCTGTCTTGGGGTCCCTCCCCCTGTCCACCAGAGAGAAATCGGTCCTCTGATTTGGAGCAATTAGGGTAACATTTAAGTCGTAATATGGCCACTGCAAGTCACCGCTTGGAGTAGTTCCTCTTACGATTTATCACTACAGGAGGTAAGCCCAGGGGCAGCCCCCTCGAAATCAGAAACAAGACATACACTGTCTTCTGCCCAAGCCAAAGAAGCGTCAGGCCACACTTCGGAGTCAAGCAAGAGGATATCAAGATTTGGATTAAGAGGGAGTTATAGGAACGGACCAGTCTCTTGCTCCTCAGCCAAATCGAATCGTGAGCCACACAATTTCATTGTGGGTGCTGGCCTTTAAAATTGAGCAAGATGAGCACGAAGCACCTTAATCAAGGACATTTCTCTAATGCAAGGGGCAGTAATGCTCTTCCCTCAAAAACACATAGCAAAACTGGTCTGTATCATAGTCAGGCATTAGGCCGTGAACAAGGAGGCACAGAACGCTTACTTTGCGTCATGTTCTCTCTTTTTCTCTTTCACACACAGAAAAAATTCTGCACACTAACTAAAATTAAAACGAAAACTAAAATTTCATATCTGAAATTTTCAGAGCTTTTTTTATTTTTTAATGCTATCTCTGCATCAAGGCTGTCTTCATGATGAGAGCAAAGTAAATAATAAAAGTCTTACAATTAACAAAACACTATTTAAAAATGCAAGATTGATACAAATCTAAAAATTCCAAAATAAAAACCAGGTGACAATTTTTAAATACCATGTGTCTTTAGAAGACAAATTGGAATATGAATTACTGTTATATTTTTAGGGCGATAATTTTTGTGATTTTGGAGGTTGCCTGGTCAAGATCTAGAAAAGAACATGAATCTTCTGCTAAACACCTCCTTCACAGAAGAACGTAAATGAGTTTGGAACAACCTGAGGGTGAGGAAATGATGATGAATAACTTTTTTTGAGCTATTCCTCTATATATAAAAAAATGAAATATGGACAGAAGAAACAGTGTGAAGCACATCTAGAGTGTTTCAGGCACTGAAAGCTCGAAAAAACAACCACATTTTAATGACACTCTGAGCAAGCGTGACAGCGGTCCATACAGCAGATCCCTGTGAGGGAGGATTCTGTGGTCAACGAATCAGATCATGTTGTGTGTGAATTCGTGAATGCTTCTGCAGTGATGTGTGTGTGTGTGTGCAGTGTGGATGGGCCATGAGAAATTTCATTGTCGTGTCTGACTGGAGGGATCAGATCGAAGTGACATTGTAATGAGAAACACACTATACCACACATACACATCAACAGCATCAGAAATGGTGTCATAACGCTGCATGTACTTTACAACAGGGGTGAGAAGTGAGGAAAGACTGCTCTCTCATTCTGATCTCTAACACTATGTAACACGCACAACATTTGTCCATCACATGTTATTTATCAGAAAACGTACATCCAGTTGAACATATTTAACAAATCTCAATTCTCAAGGTGCAGGTTGAGTTACCTTCAAATGTCTGTGCTCTTAAACATCGGGCCAGTGCTAATCATTTTTTAAAGACTTGCCAATTTCTACCCACCCATCATTATATGTAACACTTGAACCCTGAAAGAGAAAACTGAAAATAGAAGATGACAGTCTGTGTTAATTCCCACAGAGCGCCCCTTGTGGAAATATTATTTCTTGAGTATGTTTGTGGTCTTACTGATATTAGATCCTTTCTTAACACTGCTGGTTAGTCTCTGCTCTTACCTGGTCCAGTAGCTGGTTGTAGAGCTCATGGCAGTTGTCAAAGATGTATTTGTAGGTGGAGTCCAGACAGGCCTTCACACAGTCTTTAACTACCATACTGGCCCTGGGAGGATTCTGCAGCTCCTGCACCTAGAACACACACATATATAAAACCCCTCAGAATTAGACAAATATGACACACACATGCTTAAAATGGTTAATAACTTATATAATATAAGTTATTAACCATTATATTAACTTAACATATATATATATATATATATATATATATATATATATATATATATATATATATATATATAATCATTAATCATGATGTATGCAGTTTCTAAGGTATTCTGTGTAATTTAAAGGTTCTATGGCTACTTGACAAACTTGAGTGCACTTCAGCGTAACCCTGTTATTACTTCTCGTCATTCAATCAACAGCCAGGAGTAGGCACTGACGAGCCACACCTGGACCTCATTAAAAAGAAAGGATTTAAGCAGAGAAGGAGGAAGAGAGGGTGAGCTAGTTCTGAACTGCAGGATATGCTAACTGTGTGTACGCTTTACCTCTACTCCCTCAGATTTGAGCGATGATTGAGAGAACACCACTATCCTTCCATGCACCGAACACCATAGACCTTCCAACCTCTTCACTTCACGTTCCCGGGAACTCGATATTTGCACGATGAGTTGTCACCTTTTGTTTAATAAACACCCTTGGGGACGTGTGCACTGCAAACCTGGTTGTTTGTCCTCATTCAACCTGCCACAGTAGCTATGCAAAGGCTATTGTTGATAGCGATGAAAATGCCCTAGCAACAACCCATAACACCACAGACGTCCAGGGGCCAGTTAGACATAGCCATTATGTTAAGACAATAGTTACACTATGCACTATTCTAAACATTTTGTGAGTAGTGCTCACACTGAAAATACCCCAAAGTAAAAAAAAAGTGCACTTTAAATACTTAGAATGCAATTACAGTGGAATACGGTTATGTCAACGGCCTCTGGGTTGCAAAAAAGCATCGAGATAACCGTTTATCGAGATATCCAACAGCCAATATGGCGATTTGTTTGATGAAGCGATCGGCGTGCTATACAAATGAACATACACTGTATATGTTTGCTAACAACAAAAGGCATATGTGCACCAACTAACAACAGAGATTTATCAGTATACAATAAAAAACAACTTCGATTCTCGATACAAACCTTTAATTATATTCTCCAACATTGTAAACACAATGATCGCTCACAGCGTAAACAGTCACAACACACATAAACACATTCGCTCAAAACACAGTCATTTCGTTCTGAAGGCTTTATTTTTCCGCCACTTCCACGAGTTCTTCTGCGGGTGCTCGGCACTGTACGTGCAACGCGAACTCGGTATGCTCATTAGTCACGAATTTGTCCCTCTTTTGTGCCCGAGATACTAGGGTTCCGCGACATAACAGAATCGACATAACCAATAAGAAAATGCTAAGACAAATAGGGAGTTTGGCGGTTCCACTTCAAAAACGTCGACATAATAGGGTTGGCGAGTTAACCGTGAGTCGAGATAAGTGAACTACACTGTATTTAACTCTACTGTATTTAATGCTGGACAATTCAGGCACTCAACTGTCATGTTGAGGGGGCTATCAATCACCAATGTTGAATTGAACCAATTTTCCAATGTGGAAAATAACCGTATAAAGCACATACACTACATGGTTGAGCACATAGTACATATGTACATAGTGTATAAGTGCATAGTGTATTGTATGTAATTTGGGACATAATTAGTGTCGTAAGATTTAGTATCACCCACTAGCAGTTATCCAAGAGGCAGTCAGTCTTATTTTCAAATTAGGCCAATCTACATTTTTATGTAACCGATTAAAAAAAAAGTTATGAACATTCATAAAGAAAAAGAAATGTGATGACAAAATTGTAAGACAAGTCTTAGTGGTTTATGCAACTGGCCCCAGAACTCTGAAGCAACTGCTTTGCAGCATAGTATTGCAACTCATACTAACTAATTACTTAGCAACCATATAATAATGCCCTGGCAACCACATGCAGCACTTTAGCAAACACACTTTAATCACTTTAATCACTTTCATCACTTAGTAACATACCAGCACAGCTCTACTCCAGTGTTTTTCAACCACTGGGCCGCGGTACACTAGTCCGTGAGAGATCGTGAGAGATCTGCCGTGAGAGATCATCAGGTGTGCCGTGGAAAATTATTCAATTTTACCTAATTGGTCTAAAAACAATTTTTGAAAACTAATTAATCCTGAAATAATTAGTGTTAAATAAAACCTTAAATAAAAGGTGTTTATTTGGATTCCCATTCAAGACACTTAGATAAGAATGACTGTATATTGTTAATATAGTCTACAGAGTTTCATTTTTTAACATTTTCGGTTGGTGGTGTTCCTTGTGATTTATTTATTTATTTTTTCAATAAAAAAATGTAACGGCTCAAAAAAGATTGAAAAACACTGCTCTTCTCAACAACAAATAAGATCTGAGGAATCGTTCATATAAGGAGGACAAACACTTCTGGATGATCTGAAAGTCTCTCACTTTTTCCAATAATTAGAGACAAGCACATACACACCACACACACATATACATTTTTCTCTCTATTTCAGTTTTTATATTGTGGACTTATTTCTTTCCTTTTACGGGAGCAGAAGAAGATACTGAAAACACTCCTGCAGAATATGTAAATGACTAGCATCAGAAAATACATTAGAATGTACTTCTTTTGCCTTATGTAATGTGTCCCATTCCTCTGCCTGTCGTGTTGGTGTTTCTGAATGCGGATGCTACGGGGAGGAATAAACATCGCCCTAGCATGGGCACTCTTCCATTACCCATAATGCATTGTGACAGTTGGAGTTTTTATTCTCTGCCTGGCGGTGTTCTCTTGATGGGCGGGGTTTCCTCTGCCTCTTTAGCCGCGTTTCACTGATTTGCCAGTTCAGACCACTCTAGCTGTCAGTCATTAAAATGACAAAGCGCTTTTTATCAGATGCAAGGCCTGGTTATTGAACTGATAGAACTAGGTTTGAGTATTTGTGTGTGTGTGCGCGCGTGTGGATGTGACAATCTCCTCAAGCCTTCTCCAAACACACTCCTTAATTCTTGCAGCTCAAATCAAAATCACACATCAAATCTACATGTGGTTAAATGACAAACAAAGAACAGATAACAAATCTTATAAAAATATAAGCCAAGTACTTAGATTATTTAAAAAAAATAAACTTAAAATCGCAAGGGTCTATAGTGACTGTGATGTAATTTCCAGTTGTATGGTTTTCTTGTCATATCAAAACAAAATGGTTTCCTCCATATATATATATAATAATAAATAACATATTAATACAAAATTATTATATTAAATATTATATTATTATATTAAAACAAATGTATTACATTAATATTATATATTTTAATAAATTAATATTTTCTAAAATAACACAAAACCCCTTCAGTACAGTCCTCACATTTTTAAGAATTGCATTTTGAATGTAGTTTTTAATACGTCCATTGATCTAAACCAAAACAAAAATGAACATCATCATTGACCCACATAAAGTTTTGAATAAAACATTATCTGTCTACATCAAAGTCCCGAAACATATTCCATGCAAGTTCACAAATGCTGCTAGCTACTTAAGCTTGACTCGTGTCATTTCATTCTGAAATATGTCAGGAAGCAATTAATAATGCATAATACAGGGAACAGTTAATGGGTTAATAATAAAATGTGGTTTAATGGCACAGACGTTTGAATAAAGGTCAAAATTATGTATTTATTTGCCTACTTGCATGCTGTTTGATTGTGGCCAATAGCTGTCAACGTCTAAGTTTCTCAACACTGACTACATTTAACAAAACTCAATAGAAAATGTGTGCAGGTCTGTGTAAATGAGCTTTGATAGCCTGGGAGGAGAAAGCAAGCAAAACAAATCAATCACTGTTTATTCTTTGTATAGGATTTGATGTCTTTTTTACAACTCTTATTGACCTGGAATTACAATACTCATATATTAAAATGCCTACAAACAGAGAATCAAGCTCAGTGAACTAATAGCAGGGGCCAATTCCTGCTGTGATCTCGTATAAAGTATGTCCGGTTTGTTCCCCTAAGGAACCTACAGCTCTGAGTAGTGCGATTTTACAAGCACTTTTGCTCTGAATACATTTCCAGATACATTGTTTGGCTCCCCAAGAGCGAGAAATCGCCGCACTCATGACTTTTCAAAAAAGGCACACACAGAACTGAGCTATATGTCAAAGGCGTTTGTATTGCCATGAGACCCCCAGAACAAGTGGTTCTTGTTATTGTGCTCAAATAAATTTGACTCAAGTACATATTTCAAGAGCCAAAAGATTTTTTAATTCCATCCAAACGAATGAGAAATCATAGAATCCCTGCAGCGCTGGTGATTTTTTTTTTTTTTTTTTTTTTTCAGTTACAAACTGCAAAGCAGTGTAGCTTTATATTTGGAGCTGATGAAGCAGAACATAGATGAAAACAATCGGTGAATATATTCATTTCATCTGTGCTCGCTGAAATAAAACACATCAGAACTCTCTCAATGCAGGACTCTTATCAGCAAAGCTGTGATTAGCAGATCATTGACACTCGAGACAATCAAAACGAGATCTGTATCAGAACGGCTGTGAATGAATGAATGAAATATATCAGATTTTCACAATCAGGCTAAATTACAGAAAAAATAAATAAATAGTCAAGACCTTGGCAGGGTTATATTTTAGCCCCAAAACACATAAAGAAAATAAAACTTTTTATTTGTTATGACTATTCAGGGATCTTATCATTACTCTAATAATGTTGTGAAATGTAGAATAAATAGTACTATATTATTTCAATTTCAAAGTATTTATACATCATGATCAATTGATGCTGGTGTAATAAGAATTAGAAATGGGGAAGAATTTAGGAGAAAATGTGCTTATTTGTCATGAAACTAACAACAACAATGACAATAATAATGCAAATAAAGGATCTTATTTGTCTTTCTGATTTTGGAGTGAGATATAAATAGTATCTAAATATATTTAAAATAGTTTGTTGAAATAAGTTTATTGAAGAGTGTTTATATATTACTATTTTCTTCTTTAATATATTTGACAACTTAATGCAGGAAATTCCTTCACACTGAACAAAAACTGTGATAATGTTTTGACTGCATAAAAACCCCTGATGGGTTCATTCATATTTTTATTTGAAAGAATTCTCTTTCATGAAATGCATGAGGGGTTTTTATTGTGTGTGTGTGTGTGTGTGTGTGTGTGTGTGTGAGTCATAGTGCTGAGTCACACTGCTTTAATTACAGTTGAAAAGCTTGCATAATTCTGTGTGTGTCTGTGTGTGTGTGTGTGTGTGTGTGTGAGAGTGTTTGTGTGTGTAAGAGAGTGAGAGTGTCTTACCTTCATCCTGAAAAAGGTGATGCTCGTCAGCAGGTCAACGGTTGATTTTAAATCCTGGAGTCTCTCTGGATTTCCAGCAGGGAAGTTATCCTGCAAACACGGGATAAAATCAAATTAGATTTGAATTTGATGATAAAAATATTAAGATTACAGTTGTGGCTGTATATTTGATGAATATGGATGTTTAAGAGGTAAGCGAAAAGACCTCACATTAGCTCAGCAAAAATAAATTGTAATAACCTGCAAAACGTGAAGTTTTTACTTACACAAAGATCCCAAATAAGTACAGATTATCAAAATTAAGATGATAGATGTGGCTATAGACTTATTTCAGTTTATTCCATTAGAGTTTGATGTTACTAAGTTGCTAATTTAACAATGTAATTAAGGTTCAGTATTGAGAACCGGTTGCACCCCCGCCAGATTATTAATTATCCACAGTATATGTAGTTTTAGGATTTGGTGTGGGTGTGGAGTTAGGATAAGGAAAACTATTTAATGTGATTTTAAACCATTTAAAAGAAAGGAAACGCAAAAGAGTACAAAATTGTCTGTGCTCCAAACGCATCTGAAGTGAGCATACAAAAAACATGTCTCAGATACTGTGTGAATATTAACTTGAGTTTACATTCAAGTATTCTTGCGCTTGAATGCTGTCACGGTCTTGTCTTGTCACGTTGTTCCCTTCCAGGTCCCTTTATGTATCTTCCAGGTCCTGCATGCTCCCATCTGTGTCTAATCACTGCCTAAGTCTCGTCAGCTGTTCCTAATCCTGTGTTTGTCAATATATACCCTCCTGTGTTCCCATGTCTTTGTCTCTTGTTGAAGTTGCTATTTGGATGTTATGAGTGTGTAGGTGCCGTGTCGTGTCCTGTCCTGTCCCCGTGTCCCCGTGTCCCCTTGTCCCTCTAAGTATTCCGTATTTTTGCACTGTTAAGTTTTTGGTTTGTTTATCAGTCTTTCGGTTTATCAGTCTTTCGGTTTTTCGTGGCTTTGAATAAAGGGTATTTAAGTCCCTTAAGTCCTCGTCCTGTCCCCGCATCGCACACGTCCTCGAATGTAACAAATGGACAAATACACACCAGATTACTTCAAAATTTCAGTCAGTATTCTTTTAAGTGAATGTAAACACCTGAGCTAAACACTTGCTAATAAGTTTATTTATTCTTATATTATTATTTTTTTACTTGTCTATAATAGTGTTTGTAATTTATATTAGTTAGGCTAGCTGTTTTTGCTCTGGTTCTTGTGTGTGTTCTTTAGGCTACACGTTTTGAACATGTTTTGCAAAAAGACAGAAAAAATATGTTTGAAATCTAAATGTTTTTTGTTTTTACCTTATTGGAATCAATAAGAATCAGAATTGATAAGCATAATCAGAAGATCTAAAATTCAAACAATATCCAACCCTAAACACAATACTCTAATGAGCATAAAAATAGCATATAGCATGCATAAATATTAGGTACAACATAAGATCAGTTTTCATGCGAGTAAGATCTGACTGAATTGCTGTTTCCTCGTGATGGTGGATGTTTCACCTGTTAATATTTCAAATGGCCTTTTACTCTAATGGAGAAGCTTTGGCAGAGATCGATGGTTAAAGACATGTCAACATGAGTCATCTTCATCCACCCAGCAGCATTATGCAGCAATATTAATAACCGAAACGTGCTCCATCGTCATAAGCACCAATGACAAAATATATCATAATTTAGCAGCATGAGCAAAGCTCGCAGCAGGCAGAGAAAATGTGTTCTTGGCCTGTAAAGCTATCAGCTTGCTCGCTCTAGCATGAAGGAACACAGTATATTTACACTGTGAGAGGAAGTGGCCATGCATGTGCGGACGGTCTCAAACACAAGACGAGTTTGGAGAAATAGAATGCTAAGGTAACCTCTACATCTTTGCATTGTGTTCTGTCGGATTGTGCTAATGGCAGATAAAGCAAGTTATAAAATGTCACTGAGTTTTGTGCTGGAATGGTTATGTAATAGTTATGATTTGGTTTTGTAAGAATGAGGAGAGACTTCCGCGGTCTGAGGTACGCTTACGGCACTTTTATCAATGCCAAAGCGTCAGGCACTGCTGTAATTCTTGGCTGGTGTTTCACCGCAGCTATCTAATTATTCAAAGCGAGAAATGGAGTGCTGGAACTGTTTGTCAACAACCACCACTAAAAAACAGGGACTTGCGCAAATCAATTTAGGCTATTTTCACACTTTATTTGCTGTCAAAGGTCTTTCCTCACAGTATTTTTGGGTTTGAATCACAGTACTTCCAGAGTCCATGCAGACAATTTTTGTGCATTTTTGTGACCAGTGAATTAACCCATGTAAACAGATAGAACATCTACTGGTAAATATAGAAATTAACCTTAACCAAGATTACTGAATGCTGTAGAAGTATTGTTAATTGATTGGATACAAACTCTATGCCATCAATGTTGCTTTACAACTGCATATAAGAACAGATTATTTTCATATTAACTACAAACTACTTGAGTTCACGTGAACTGTCCACCATACAAACTGAACTCTCAGACTCTGATCTGCGTCAAAAGCTCTATTTTCCCTGAGGTATCTGAAATCAAACGTGACAGTAAAGATTAACTAAAATAACACTTTGCTTCGGTCTTAAAGTCTCTATTGCTGTTTGAGGTGAGAAATAAGAGCGCAGAAGCTCTTGAGGGATGTGAAATGTCAGAAAAGGAGAGAGAGATATGAACATATGGTTGTGCTTCAGGCAGGCCAGTGTGCTGGTAACAGATTGCTCAGGTAGGAGATCATTAAACTGTCTGTGTCATCAGTGGGTTGGAATCACAAGAGTTTTGATCAAGAAGCATTAGAACGTCAAAGGAAACTGAATTCACATTGTTTGTGGCTGTGTGTCTTTGATTGCGTTGCGTTCCTTTGATTAACTGGTCAATCAGCGCGATCGATAGGATTTTCTCACAAAGAAATGGGGCACCGGGAGAACCCACCTGCCCGGACAGGACCTTTGCTGCAGGGTACGTGATGGACCCTTGGAACAACTGGCAAGTCCTGTGCCTGGAGGCTCTGTCCGTAGAAGATGCGGAAGATTTATATATGATTGGATTATTGATAGCGGGGTTCCTATTCTTTGGCTTTGGGACTGCCCTGACATATCGGAAGATTGGTAAGACAGCTGCAAGCAAATTCACCCAGTCTGTGGAAATTAAGAAATGCTTCGGAGTTGTGTGTGACCGTTTGAAGGAATTAGATCAGAGAGTGACAGATTGAGGAACTGAACCGTAACAATGCAGTCCGGACTGCGGATACGCAGGGAAGAGTGGGCTCCATCGGAAGTCAGATTGGTGAACTTTTACGGACTGTAACCAGTCTGGCCATGAGGTTGGACGTAATGTCCAGGAGAACTGCACAGACCGAATGCGAACGCTGAGGACCAGAACTGATTGATTGATTATGAGCCGGACAAATTACTGAAGATCATCAAAATGGATAAAAAAAATTTTTTAATCTCTCGGTTGGGAGGCCAGCCTGACAGCTTGGTCTGCTATCTTTCCCTGTGCACTGCACTGCCTTATCTCCCCTCAAGGACAAAACCATAGAACTGAACTCGAAAACATCTGAAGTTTTGGCTACATTCTCACACATTAATCTCAGACTAACTTGCACCATACACACCCTCCATCCGTCTGCCTGTCCTTATCCTTATCTATCTCCTCTCCCACTCCATACAAAAAATCCCACCACGTGACCACGTGTAATGTGTGATGTTATATTATGTTTGTTGTGTTTATGTAAGGCTATGTTTTGTTGTGTTTGCTATGTAATGCTTGCTAAACTGCATTCTTGTATTTCTGGAGAGAAGATGGCGCCGCAAATGGCTGCCTCGGTGTTGAGCTCTTCAGTGATTTTTGTTTTGTTTGTTTGTCCATGTTGTGTTGTAAATGTGCACTGGAAGCTTCAGCACTAAGACAAATTCTCAAATCCTTGTGTGTGCAAGCACACTTGGCAATAAAGCTCTTTCTAATTTAAACTGATGATAAACTTCAGGCAGACATACCATAAATCAGAACCTGCTCTTTATCTTTACATCAAGTTTTTTACAAATTCCACATGTATTCAACCAAAATCAGGCTTGCTTTGTAGCAAATCAGAGACATTCCAAATCAACACTACGATCAGATGATCTGTTATTTGGGACACCATTCAGTCTCAAACAGCCTAACTCTGAAACAGAGATTGCTTGTAAAAAGGTAATCCCAACCAATCCATCTTTTTTTAAAGGATGGATTGGTTTTGAGATGTCATTACTTGAGCCCCAAGAGGAAAACGGCAAGTAGTATTTGACCCTCAAGACAGAGATCCAAAACAGACCATCTTTCCAAAAGACCTCTTTTTGACCTCTTAAACACAGGATTGAAATCCCCAGAGAACAACCCCTGATACAGCCTTTTACATATCAAAATGCATCAGATCATTCATGTAAAACAATGCTAGACAGACTTATAATCAAACATCATTTAACTGCATAATTCTACAGTAATACCTCAAGATACGAGCGTCCCTACATACGAGTATTCCAAGATACGAGCAAGCCTTCGGGCATATTTTTGCTTCTAGATACAAGTAAATTTTCGAGATATGAGCACACGTACTGATGCCGATGCCAACGCACATTCACTTCAGTATCTCTCTATTTTGTTCATTATTCTTCATAATAGTGACAAGCTCTAAGAAAGTGAGTGGTTAGGATGGTAGTGAGAAGAAGAAACGCATCATGACCATGGAAATTAAGCATGAAATTGTGGATAATTATGAGTGCAGTGCCCGCGTGAGTGATCTAGAAGCAGGAGCATCAGGAGGAACTGTGGACTGAGGAGCTGATCGAGCTGCAGATGATGGAACATGCGCAGGTGTTGCAAGAGCTCAGCAGTAGCAAGGAGGAGGGTGAACAGGAGGAAAACATTTCTACAAGTGAAAATAAGGAAATAATGGCTATGTGGCAGAAGGTTTCTGATTTTGTTGAAAAGAAACACCCTGATAAATTATCTACTGATCATGCTTCGGCGCTTTTTGACAACACATGCCTTACTTATTTTTAAAGGGAGATGGAAGCAAATCTCCCTCGATAGGTATTTCGTTAAAAGGTCTGTGCCAAGTGAAAGTGGAAGTGAGGGTAGTCAGGCGAAAAAAGGAAAGAAAAGGGAAGAAAACAAGCAAAACAATAGTATAAAATAGAAAAGTTACAAAAAATACGTAATCTAAGTTTAGTTATGTTAATTTAAGTTAACGTAAGTTATGTAGTGTTCGTGTAAGGTACGGTACGGACTCAAGTGTCTACGTACCAACCCCCTTCCTCCCTCCTCCACACCTGCCGCTAGTGTCTGTAAAAACTTATAATTAAAACAACATTTTATTTCATATCACACAAATCCTTATACTGTATACATGTACTATAATTGTGTGTGTGTGTCTTTACCAATAAATAAATAAACATGTTTTCTTCCATTGTTACGGATCTGGAACGGATTTATGTGTTTTCTATTATTTCTTATGGGAAAACATGATTCTAGATACAAGCAATTAGAGTTACGAGCTCCGCCCTGGAACGGATTATGCTCGTATATCGAGGTATTACTGTATATCGTCTCTATTATATATAGATGTGAACATTATACTTAAATCATACATAATGCAGGCAATTGTTATAACTATTGAATGGTTGATTGAAAGTGTGTGTTGTTTACTATCAATGTAAATGTCTTCTCATCTCTTTAATTGTTGTGTTAATCAAATCTATGTAAATCATGTCCAAATTGTCCTCTGATAAGAGTGGGAAAGTTAAGAGACCATGGGAATAATCAGATAGCATTTAATTTATGGTGAAAGAAGGATAAATAGTCACACCCCAAGCTAACGACGACGTCTAATTGGTCAGAACTCCTCCAGAAGGCTCGACATACACCTCAGGTTAAAAGCTCAGGACACGGACAAAGAGATGTCAAGGGAGATGACTTTTTTTTCTCAATTTTCTCCATTTCGTCTGCATTTTCTTTCTTTAACTTTCTGTTGAGAGTCTCTTGTCCAAGTCAAGTTTTCCCATAAAGCCCACCTCAAACTTAAAACTTCGGCCAAAAGAAAGACTCGGTTTCCATTCATCCGCCATAACACCAATGTGATTGAGTTCCCAAGACGTCACTCTAGACACGAATAGACCTCCAGTCAAAGGACACTGACATAGGAAATTCCCATTAAAAACAGATACACTAAATACCTCCAGATTCTAGTCAAACTGGTGCATTGATATTAATTTAATAATCCCACCTAAGAAACAATAGAAGGGTTAAGGGCCAGTCACACAGCGAAAACGCATGAATCACGCACGAATTACGCACAGATTTTCGTTTCTGCGCGGAGCGTGCGTTGTATGCGTAATTCGTTGGTGGAACGAATGTGGACCGTCAGTGATTGTAAGTGGATGTGCGTCGAAGGCGGTTTGTGCGTGATTTTGAGTTTTGAACGGTTCAAAATTCGGTTGGCGAGCGTAGTTTATGCGTGACTATGCATGGGACACGCGTCGGCCGTCAGTGCTTATGCGTCGGAACTGGTTCGAAACCGCGCCCGTCCACTGACGCCCCACCTTCATATCACGCATGAACCGCGCACGTATCACGTTCATTCCACTGACAATGTGGATTCTGAAAGTGCTTTTACGTGGAACGTTCGTGAAGCGTGCGTGTTTGGACGCGTTCCGTCAGTGATTCATGCGTCGGGCGTGCGTCGAATGTTCGTGGAATACTTTGGTCAATTTCTCGACGCACAAGCATGCACAAACCCAATCTGTGCGTGATTTGTGAGTGATTCGTACGTGATTGGCCTTTTACATTTTCGAAATGGAAGGGTTGATCATTTAATTTAAAGTGCAATGCTAGAAACTTTGAATTCCATATTTTCTCTATCTTAAAACTCATGTTTTCCTTACTTTCGTTCTTTCTCTTTCACTTTCACTTTGAAAAGAAATCCTGGAAAAAAATATCTATCACGGTTTCCACAAAAATATGAAGCAGCGCAACAGTTTTCAACATTTATCATAATAATAGATTTTTAGAAGCAACTTTTAGAATAATAGAAGCAACAAATCGATTTCTGATGGATCATACGACACTGAAGACTGAATTAATGATGCTGAAAATTCAGCTTTGACATCGCAGGAATAAATTACATTCAGATCAAATAAATGCAATATTGATGAGCATAAGATTTCTTTCAAAAACTGACCCCAAACATTTAAAGGCTAGAGTATGATATTAGTGAACAAACTATTTGATTTCAGACAGATGGATAAAATAAACTATTGCAACACATTAGGCACATGGAGTATTGTGCGATCTGTTTTTCCCCAATAAAGTTGTTGTTTTGAAAGAACATGGAATGGTGCCAGATTGAGCAGAAAGCGTCTAGTCTTTCCAGGAGTTCAGTGTGACTTCAATGGAGAACCGTATAATCCTGTGAAGGTTGAGAGGAATAAGTCTGCCTGAAGTTTATTGAACACAACTACGGTGTAGAAAAAAACAGCCGGAAATGTAAGCAGAGACGTTAAAGCGCTCTGGAGGAACAAAACTTGCACTGGCCAAATCCACACAAGCTGTACGAGAAACCTTTTTTCTCAGAATTTCATTACAGTCAAATCCACAGAGCTCCGCAGATCCAAAGTGTATTACTGTCAGGACATGTTGCCTGGAAGTTGACGGCCGGGTAGCAGCAGGTAACGGACACTGAATTCCCTGGAAACCTGCCGGCACAGTGAGTGTGTGTGGGAGGGTGTGTGTGTGTGTGTTAGTTTCCTGTCAATGCTTTCTAGCTCACACACAGATATAGATGTACTACACATCTACGAGAGAGTCACAGACTTAAATTTGTGATCTGACTGTGAAAGCATCCTTTTAGAAGAAACAAACTGGACTGAGAGACATTTCCCTCGTGACGTATTTAGAGAGACAATTAGCATAAAAGCAAGAAGGTCAGCATGATTCAAGAACAATCTTTGATTTTCTGAGGCACTTTCTCAAATTATTGCTTTGCGTGTGTATAAATGGACCTTCTGTTCTAAGTAGAGCTCGTAAAGCGTTTGAATGTCTTTGTAAATTAAGGTAGGGATCACTAAAAGTGATGGAGAGGTCAAATGATCTCCATGACGATGAATAATAGATGAGTGTTTTTCTTTCTGATGTCTCTGAAATAGAAAATCCATCTAGAGTAGCATATCGTCTGAGAGCCGTATGTGTGCTAAGATCTTTGGTTTGACGATTGTACTTTAACTCACCCGATACTTGGAGAGGTCGATCCTCAGAGAGTTGTGAAGCTGATCCAAGAGTTTGACGAACTTCTCTCTCTGCACAAATCCAAGGTCACAAAAATCAGATCAGTAATGCATCCTGTCAGTCTATCCATCCATCCATCCATCCAACTGTCTGGTTGTTGGTCTGTCTATCTATTTATTCTATGTATTATTCATCCATGCATCTGCAGTAAGACTGACAAACCCCAAAGTTGGATGCTGCGAATCGGTCTGAGGCTGAAATGTTGGTGGTTGCGGTTGTTGTGTGAGCGAAGTAGGCATTGATGTTGGCAAGAAGGTTACTCATCACTGCAGGAACACCGGGACACATGTACTTCGATGAGAGACAAGAGAAATGACTGAAAGAGAGAGAGAGAAACAGATGTTAGATTCATAAACATAAACACATAATGAGCATTCATGAGCAGTTTACCACCCATATATCACTCAGTTTACCACTCATGTATATTTAATTTCAGATTAAAGTGAATTTACTTCAACACTGAAACACAACAGTTTACTCCTGAAAACAGATTGATTTTTTTTTTTCTAAATGTCCCATAGATGATTTATGTGCTGAATCTGATTAAGAACAAGATTTTTTTTGTGCAGACTGAAAATGAAGTAAAATTTTACTTAGAAGTAGTAGACATGACACACATGTAAATGGTTTTGAGATATGTACATATGAAATTAACTGCACTATCCATCTCATGTTAGAATTAACAGACAGCACAAACACAGAACTGCTCGTGTGTCGAGCCGCAGGGTAGTGCCGGAAATTGCTCAGTAATGTCAGCCACTGTTAGAGGAGATTCATTAAAGAAGGATATAAGAGAGAAAACGAGATACTGTAGGAGAAGAAAGAAGAGAGACATCCACTAAAAATAGCAGCAGGCCTGCAGGGCTTATACACACACACACGCACACACACACTCGGTGAAACACAGCATCTCACATGTGTACTGTTCTCACACACTCACTCTCATATAATACAGTACTATTTGTTTTGTTGAACATTACACATAAATGGTCCACATAAACACATTTTTCTCTTTCTCCTCTTTTTTTATAATCCGTTATGAATGTAATAATTTATGTAGGCTCAAAACAGCACACATGTAAATAAAGCAGCAAACAATAAAATATTCTGAAATTGAATTACTGTCAAACGCCTCTAAACAAATGATTCAACTGAATGTTAAGCACCAAACAGACCACAAGTCAGCCATTTGTTCAAGATATGCACTAAATGAAAAAGAATGCAGAAATCAGTGCATGTGAAAGTTTATATTTGCACGCTTGCAAACATAGATGTTGAGCAATATACAATGAAATGAATTAAAAGTTTAACTAAAACTTTACTGGAAAGAAATTAAAGCTATATAGAAATATTGACACCATTGTTACATTCCAACTACATTCAAGGACACCATGAAATAAATTATTGAAATGTAAAAAAAATCATTATTAAAAATTACTCTCATAGAAGCTCATTAAAATAAAATAAAACTGAAATTAGAATGAAATCTGAAAATATAAAAATATTAATGAAAACTACAATAAGTATACAGTGTTCCCTCATTTATCGAGGTTAATGTGGACCGGAATCCCGAGGATCAGCCAATCAGCTCATGGGATAAATCCACTCAAGCTCTCATTGGTCGATCTCGCATCGGGAACCAATCACGTGGCTTGTCTGAGTGCCTGTGGGTGTGTACAAAGCCTCTGAGAGAGTTTTTTTATCTGTGTCTGGCATCCTGGGAAACCGTTTCTCTCGCATCACGATGAAACAATGCTGCTTTCCGCAACATGGCTGCCAATATGGCGTAATTTTTGAGTTTTTATTTTACGATAAATATTTTTGAAAAATCCGCGATGCACTGATTTTGTGAAACTTGAACCGTGAAGTGGCAAGGGATTACTGTATATATAATACTAAAATAACATGATTACTGGGGATACACCACTATATTTTCCACTCCCTGAAGCCACATCCATTTAAAACCACCCAGATTAAATCCTTACCCATTTAAACCAACTCACAGATTGAAGCCACACCCACTTACACCAACAAACATTTTCAACCACACAAGTCGTCAGAAAATAAAACCTGACTCGTTCTTAGATTACATGAAGAGGACAGTATGGAATCCTCCATAGAGAAATTGTGGTAAAATATCTTTCTTTCTTTTTTGCCAGTAGTAAAAATATATGTAGTCACCGGGTGGCTGAAGTGTCTTTGCTATTGTTAGCCAGCATTTACCTTTTATTACTCTATCCTAGTAGTCCCTCGAGGAACCATCATAAAGGCAAGAGAACTGCCATAGCTCAACAAACCGCTCCTCCATTGCTCCAATACTATCATTTCTCTTTCATTTCGGCATGTTTGAAAGCTGTTCATAGAGCATCTGACGAAGCCCATTGTGGAAGACTGGGATTTAAAAAAATAATAATCTTTCTGTTGTGAAGAATCACAGACGCGGCGTCGGCTGTCTTCCACTATGACACACTATTCAAGATAAAACGCCTTTATCACCCTTAGTCAAATGGATTGTGCCAAAATCAGGCTAAAACTGTGTATTCTGAGCTAGGCATTAAACCAACCCACAGACTGAAACTGTAACATGTCTGCTCTGTTTTTACTTTGTTTTACCTGTGTGCCCTGTCAGCTGACCTAGTTTTCCTAATCTTTTTCTGTTTGGTTCATTACACCTGTCAACCAATTAATTAGCTTATAAGTTCCCTCATTTGTTCTAATATTTATACTCCTTGTGTTCTTGCAGTCCTTGTCCTGTCTTGTCAATGTTGAGGTGTTGTGAATCCGTTTCTGACTAGTTTGGAATTAAAGACTGTTTCTTGGATTATTCCTGTCATGTGCTTTGTTCAGAACAACTGTGACTTTGTTATTTCTGAAGTTTGACAGCCTCCTCATTCCGCATTTTTAAAAAATGTAATCCTTAGGAATAATGATTTGACTACTAAGCAAGAATGGAGATGTTTGCTTTAGTAAACAGCCCTGATTATATTACATCTCTGTTTTTTATAGTAAGTCTGCAAGAAGAGGCCATAGGCTGTAAAGACGTGAGACTGTGCATTAGTACCTGTGGATATTGACTTGGGACTCATTAGTTCTGATAATGTGACCTTTGAGCCTGAACGGCCCATCATGACACACAGGGGAATGAAGAATTATTGTGCCTCCAAGAAAAGGTGAAGAGTTATCCTTTCCTCCCTCCATATTCCATCCTCCCTATTTCAGACAAGATTGAAAGATGCTCACGGCTAAATCAGAATATATTATATTTGATGGAGGGTGTTGACTTCCTGTTGCCTGGTAACAGCTTGCTATCCTTTCAGCCTATGACCATTTGCTCTTTCGTCATTTTTAAAATCCTTGTCTTGCTGCTCCAGTGGTCCGTAGAGCTTTGCTGTAAATCATAGAAATAAAACTTTCCAGCAAGTATTGACTTGTCTTCTCTCTATTTGCTGTCCTCTTTAACCTCTGAGCACCTCCCTCCAATCCAGGGGCATATTCTTCGTACCTCGCTAACTCACTTAGCTGGATTAGATTGTTGACGATTTCGCATGATCTTGGATTGTTCGGTTCTTCGACGCTCATCCGGGACTTGTTGTCATAGTAACAGGTCCGCTGAAGTGAACCTGCTCGGAGCAGGCTTACTTCAAGTTAGCAGGATTAGTTCACGGCTTTATAAGCTGAGGTGAAATGGGAAGTTTGTCGCAACATGTCCTGTCCGTTTTTACGAGAGAAACCTGTTGCTGAAGGTGCAATATAATATATTTAATATAATTATAATAATTATAATATATAAAAAAATATAATAAAAAAAAATATATATATATATATTTATTAAATGAACGGCACGTTCATTTACACTGTTGGGATGCGGAGAACATTGTGAAAGTGCTGTGTGTCGTGCCATTCGCTAAGTTTACCAGCACTCAAGCAGTCATTTTTGAAAAAAGGGAACTTTGCAGACAGTTTAGTTTACAGTTTATTTTATTTATTTTAAAAAAATCCAGCTGATCATCTTGCCTGTGGAATGAAATAAATAAATCATGCAAGGTCCTCAATAGTACATTGTGTTTATTCGTGTATTTTATTAACTTTGAAGTTCCTCTTGAAGCAATTCAATCTCAAGTCTGACTTTTTGCTTTATTAGTTTTTGCAATTCTATTTCATTAATTTACTTTTTTTTTTGCAGCACAGCGCAAGTAGTAAAGATACTATTTTGCATAATATGTTTGCATTTTACTTTTACTTGTTCCCAAGTTCAAGTGGGTCCTGTGGTGGCTCTAATATAAAAGATGATTATGAAATACAGTACAATTAATATGAGTCAATATAATTATATACACGATCACTAGGCTACTCACAAATTTAATTTGTCGGCAACTTTTTGCCAGTCCTCTCTCCTGGCTTTTGCAGCCGTAAAGTGTTTGGGGCGTGTGCGACACGGAGAAGAACAAGGAAGCAATAAGATAAACTAAAGACTTATTTATTCAAAACACGGAAAACCAAAAGACTGATAACCAAACATAAACGGCACGTAATAGTGCAAAAAACCCGAAATTCTCAGAACAGGGAACATCCACATACGTAACATCAGACAACGTCAACAAGACACCAAGACATGGGAACACAGGAGGGTATATTTTGACAAACACAGGATTAGGAACAGCTGACGAGACTTGGGCACTAATTAGACACAGATGGGAGCGTGTAGGACCTGGAAGATACATAAAGGGACCTGGAAGGGAACAACACAGGACAAGACCGTGACAACTACATTTTTAGCACCATCGCAAAATCAATTATATTTTATCTGAATTTACAGTCGGACTTGAATGCAATAAAAGAAGTGACCCACAAAATAATATAAAAACCCAATGAACATCTATTGCGTTATCTTCGCTGGTTGCATTCAACGACAATGTCCAATTTGCAAGCAAATGACTCTCAAGAACCGAGCAAAAAGACTTTAAATCAGTCTAACTACTCCTGAAATAATTCTTGACTGTTCACTGACAAATAAAAATTCATTTTTTATCCTTAATAAAATCCTTAAATCCTTAAAAATTGTTAAGGGTAAATCAGACTACGAACCAGAACTGTTCAGCTTCTTACGATTCACATTCCTAATGACAATTTGCATTTCAAGTTACAACATGCATAGCTTTGTTTCAATGTGTGTGACCTTTTTGGAGATTTTTAAAAACATCCCTCATTTGTGATGCATGATCTGTAAACCTACTGACCAACAGGATGCTGATGGCAGAGTATTTCACCCTGAAATCATTATCCCCCGTTCAGCAATAAAAAATGCTGAATGGTAAAAACTATGGGCTGAAACTCTAATAACACCAGGAACACGTCACATGACCTTGCTTATGATTACAAGGTCATCAAAACAAACATGAGCATCCCTGGAAACTGTGCGAGGAGCTTCAGTTCGAGGAAAAGGCCCTGTGCCGTTCTGGCTAAGATAATCTCCATACATTGTCCATCAGATGTAAAGGTTAACCAGAAGAAGTGACCTCATTCATATGCAACACTTGCAAAAACAGTTTGCATTAACTTAAGTAGGTTCATTAAAACACAAATTTTCACATTACTAGAATTTTTACAATCACACTAGAACACAATCTACAAGGATCAATGGTGTTGAATGATTTCCATATAGAGGTGTATAAATAACTCTACATCTAATCATTGAGATCAGTTCCCCTGATTCAGTAAGTACCGAACACTCATTGCTGAAGACTTTCATTTATTGAATTAATCAATATCCATTATCCTAAAACAGAAACACAAATCAGCAGATTCTTTAAAAGTCAGAGCAGAGGAACAGCAGAACCTCACGTCTCTCTGGATCAACAAGATATACTCTAGACGTAGGATCCAAAATGTACACTCAGCAAGTGCCAACATGCATTTGGAGTCACTTGCCAGTAACTTTATTTATTTAAGTAATCAATTACTCCCTACAGCAAGGCTGTCTAAATGGCGTGAACTAATTGAATAAGTCACGCAATTAACAAAAAAATATATAAAACATTTAAGACTAAAAAACTTTCAAGTGATACTTTTTCAAATACACCAGTTGATCTAAATCTAATAACTAAACATATGATCTAATGTTATGTTAATAACTTATCTAATATGTTAATATAATAACTTATTCAGAAACTGCATGAAATTTGCACAATTAGAAGACAAAAATGCCTACCATAGAACTTCTCTCATGATTTGCATTAGAAATTTGGTACTATTATTATTATTTCCCCATTAGAAACCCATGCAACACATACGCATGTGTAATATTCCTTACATTAAGCCACCAAAACAACAACACGAGGAACAAAATCTCAGTGTTTTCATGTCAGGCGCACTTTCGCATGGTGCAATGAACAACAAATAAATAATCCTATCAAAAAATGACCCCATGGTTATGGGGATATTAAATATATTTTTTAATAAAAATACTGTACTACTGTAAATACTGTAATACAATAATAATTTATCTCAATTCACCATTAGCAGGAGCCGAGAAAAAATGGATGCTGGTCCCTGCTTTAAAAATAAAATATGTTTAAAATGTGCAAAGCAGGGAACAGATATATTGTTTGTATGCAATATGAAAGTACAATGTCAAGTTAGAGCTTCTTTATGCATGGCAATCATCTAAACTGGAGCTGTCAGCATTTAGAGGCTTTGCTGAAACATGAGGTGAATAATAGTTGCAATAGGTGCAATAGCCAAGTCAAAGACAACACATTTTAAGACTACTTTTAAAATCCAGAGAGACCAATTGTTATTTTCCGCTCAAATTGACCTTTTTGTGAGGCTATCACATGACCTGTTAAACGTGGCCCTTATCAGACACTGACCTAAACCCATGAAGCTCCTGAACTGACCGGAATGAGTAAAACACCCTGTTCAGCAGCAGTAAACTACAGTAATCAATGCTAGAAAAACTGATGTGCAATGAATCGAATATCTAACTGCATGTCAGTTACATATGCTTAAACCTCCCTAACTCTTTATACACTGCCCGAATTTAAAGAGTCTATGATTGGATCATTTTTGCAGTGATTATTATGTTTCTAGCATGTTATATGTTTGGCAACAGTTCTTCTAACCCTAGCTGATGGAGTGTGTAGCTTTTCATTTCTTAAAAAACATACAACATGGCCATATTCCAGGATGGCAATATCAAAATTCATCAGGCTCAAATTGTGAAAACTAGTCCTTCACATCCAGGGCCCAAATTAATTACGGTAATCCAAATGGCAAAAAGAGAAATCGGGTGCTAAGAGTGAGAGGTTTTCATTGTGAGCCTGAGAATTTCTGGTAAACACTGTGATTTATAAAGCCATCATGTGCATGTATGACTGTAAGTCATCGACAGACTCAGAGTGATTCAACATGAAACAAGCCTTTCATAAATTCCCGTTGAAGAACAATCAGCACCAGTCGTGAAAAATGCCAAGCGTCATATTTCAAAAGCACTAGACAGACAAAATAAATACAGCAAATATTGTGCGCTATAGCTGCTTTCTGTTAAATCCAGTGCATCACATGTCGGACTTATAGAGAATAGAACTGAACTGAGCTGAGCTGAATACATACACTATTGTTTTCTATTGAGTTGTTTAATAGCTGCATTAAATGTTTCATAACTGTTTCATAATTGATGAGCTATTCACATTAGTTGAACTGAACCAACAGTAAACTGAAAGGGTTCTTTACTCACGTCATGGCCTGGTATATGGACTCCACACCATAACGCATGGCAAACTCATCCACAATCTCCTGTGACACGTCGTCAAAATAAACCTTCCAAGCATCGTCGCCTTTGACTTCTGGAATCTTCACGACTCCACTGTTCTTCACCTCCGTCAAGTAGTGGAAGAGATTCTACAGAAGAACATAGGACCAATGAAGATCCATGTTATTTCAACAGATAAAGAGAAATGGGAAACCTGTTTAAGGGCCAGGAACTGTGCAGGGCATTGCATGAACTGCAACAACACCGATATGGAGTGGATGTTGAGAAACATTAACAGTACAGACAACTTGGAAAGGTTAACATTTCAGGGTGCCAACCTACTGTCATCACACCGACAAAAATGCCACAACACTCTGCAGCCGATGGTGGTATAAAACCAGCAAGACATGGGCCAGACTAAACGTGTGTAGCTGGAAGAGTTTGCATTAATAAGATTGTTGGACTCTAAAAAGCAATTCATAATGCATGTTCACAATTAATTGTTGTTGTTTTATTTTAATTTATGCATCAATCATTAATTTATGCATCAGTCATCCGTGAGGTGTTGCACCTTTGCTTCATAAGACAAATAAGTGTTTCAGCAGATCTTTAAATTTCCAATATGGTGGGTTTAAATTTTGCAGAAATTATCTACTGATGCTAATGTGTCCTTAGGATCCATATTTCATTTTTTTTTCCTGTTGTTACTTATTTGCTGCTTGTAAATCCTCATCAACTTCACAGACACAGAATGTATTTTTCCATATTTTAATAAGGGTAGGGTAAAACTACAAATAAAAAAATAAAAAAATTAATTTACTATTAACTATTACTATTAATTTATCTAAAATGTGTATATAATTAAATATTTCTTACAAACATTACAATAAATTGTCAAGAAAATTAAAGTAATGAGCGTATTCATAGCTCTCATATGATCTATATCAGTGTTTTTCAACCTTTTTTGAGCCAAGGTACATATTTTCATTGAAAAAAATCACAAGGCACACCTTGTTAAAAATAACGCGATACTCGGTTGTTGACGGGGGGAAGGGAGCGCGATACTGGTTTGTTGACATGGGGGGGGGGGGAGCGCGATACTCGTTTATTGATGGGGGGGTGCGGAGCGCGATACTCGATTGTTGACGGGGGGGGGGGGGGGCGCGATACTCCTTTGTTGACAGGGTTGTGGAGCGCAATACTTTGTTGTTTAAGGGGGGGGGGGGGATGGAGCGCGTTACTCAATTGTTGGCGGAGGACAGACGCACACCATTGCCGCTTGCAGCCGCTCAAAATGTGTTTTTTAGAAAAATTAGCTGAAATTGAATAATTTTCCGTGGCACACCTGACGATCTCTCACTGCACACTAGTGTGCTGCAGAACACTGGTTGAAAAACACTGATCTATATCTATCTAGATGCACTCAAATAATACAAGTTACAAATACTTAAAACAATCAAATACAATTGAAAGTATTAAGAATAATAACAATAAAACATACAGACGAAGCTAACAAAGGCCAAGGACGAATGCAGATCGAACTCATGAATGAATAGAATAACATCATGGAAGGCACTAATTTCCAAGTTAGTCATCTGATCAAACACATGATATTAACAACACTGTAATACATTATCCTCACAACCAGTAGTGGGAGACAAACTATCAACAAAAATTTTAACTTTAACTTTGACAATTACTGTAACAGAACTATAATATAATATACTATAAAATAATCGAGGCAAGCGGGGCAAGGCCGAGAGCAGTGGGTACAGAGCAGAGTTGTTGGTGCGAGTGCTAATGAGCCTGTGCGCCACACCGGCCTTGAAACCCACGGAGGAGGATAAAAGGTGGAGTGCCGACAGTGAAGGACGAGAGAGGAAAAGGTTAGGACTTCTTCATGTTGTTGTTTTATTTTAATTTATACATCAATCATTAATTTATGCATCAGTCATCCATGAGGTGTTGCATCTTTACTTTCGTTTGTTGTTTGTTTATTGTGTCATTAAAAGGTACATTTAACATTCACCGTTTACTGGTTATCTCATACTTCCCTTAACAATGAACTTTCTTATATTAGTACCGAAACACAGAAAAAAGGAGGGACAAGCTGTGGGAGAGCCCTCACTGTTAAAGTGTATCATGGTGCTGGGGAGGTCGGGCAGCACAGAATGGCGACTGCCAGTGGCTGCCTGAGGCTGTGGTGCTGGAGCAACATAGCAACAGGTGGGATGGATTGCTCACTGCCATCTGTGAGGGAACGGAAGAGTTGCCACCATTTGCCCGAGGCAAGACCTGCAGCCGTCCGCCATGATTTTTTATTTTAAAGTTTTTACTCCCAGAAAAATAGCAAGAAGTTATTTATTATTTATAAACACAAATATAACAATAGTTTGTGAGTATTAAAGATATTTCTATATTTTTTACTGGAAAACAAAAACTAAATTTTGATGCAGTACACACATACCTCGTGTAAACATGTGTATTGCCCATGAGGCGGAGCCACCTTCTCTTCTCCTTTCATCTCAACGCTGATCTTCAGCCTGATGGCCCCCGACACCATTGACTTATCTGTTCGCTTCTCTGCAGGGAGAGACAACAACAAGAGCAAGAAATATGAATTGTGCATGTGAATAGAATATAGAAAAGACGAAACTAAATAGAAATACGACAAGTGAAAGATATTGAATTGTGCTGGAGTGGCCGAATTTCCCTTCCCTCTGACCCTGTCAACAGCACATGTGTAATGCAGCCTATCTCAAAACAGTGACCTGCAGACAGACACACACCAAATCTAATCAGAGGACAGCCATGTTCCTTTACAACTCTGACCCCAGGTCAAACTGCAAATTGAAGCAGGCCAATGTTGACATGTCTACACGCACAAAGATGAATCATGCTTCAGAAACATGCATTCTTTTCCCGTTATTGACAGAATTTTCTGGCTTTTCGTGTTTTCACTGTTATACGATAGGCCGCGTCTTCTGAAAGAGTAAAAAATCTCTGGTAGATGCAAAAAAGAAGCAGAAACAAGCAAGTCTTTGACAAAATGCTATTTTCTCAGCTTTTTGTTCTAAATTTAGCTTTCTTTATGAAACTCACCCACATTCTGATGAAAATGAATACATAAAGCTTTGATAAAACATTGATTTTTTTGGTTTTTGAAATACTGCATGCTCAGATATTAATACAACAAAATAGTCTTAGGGCCATGAAATCTGAAAGTGACCAAAAATGCTGGTGGTGGCTTGCAACAAAAACACACAATCAGGGAAATAGATAAGAAAGTAAATGTCATGTTGACTTTAAATTTGATATTCAGCAGCTGCTATTAAAATAAAAGTAAAAAGAGGTTTTGCAGATAAGACTCCTCACATCCTGTTTGGTAGACATCACTTAATTGCTCTAATTGATGTTTGGTCCGTGGCTGCAGCGGACAGACAAACTCCCATCTGGATCATTCTCACATCTCGATGTGGACAGATGGAGAATGACTGCACAGATATTAGCAGTTGAGTTTCGCGCAAGTCACAGCTCTAAAAAACGCACGCTTTTGCTCCAAGCCAAGGAAAACAATCCAACACATAAACCATCAACAAAAGCAAAGATAATTCTCTGCAGAACAATGAGTCCATCTGCACAAGAACAAATCGGAGGAAGGTCTCTTCAACTTTCCTTGAAAAGTAAAGGGATAGTTCATCAAAAACAAAAAGAAGACCTGAAATAAAGCACAGGATGAACTTCTTTTATGGTGCATAGTTGTAATTTTTTATTTTTTTTTGGAGACCTTGGGAGACCTTTTTTTGGAGATTTTAGGAGACCTTAAAATCAAGAGATTGTATTATATTTAAAAACTCTCGTTTTTTTGTCTTGCACTTCCATATTTTTGACAATTACATATTTCAAATATAAAAAAAGAAACTAATTATCATTGATAATAAATAAATTAATTAATGGAAAACAAACAGATTTTTTTAACACCATTTTAAAAAAAATAAGACTAAATCATATTAATTCTATATATATATATATATATATATATATATATATATATATATGAGAGAGAGAGAGAGAGAGAGAGAGAGAGAGAGATAAAGAAAGAAAGAAAAATAATAATAAATAAGAACTATTATTATTATTCATGTATTTATTTAGGTAAAATATGACCTGAAAAGTACCAATATTATAATTTGCATGAAAAAAATGTGAAAAAAGTGATTTTGTTGTATGTTTGTTAATGATTCCTTGAAATTATGGTAAAAAATGTTATCAATGAGGCCCATAACATACCAAGATTATACCAGACGTCCATCTCCCCACTCAGCATCCGCACTTCGATGATAGTTTGACCCAGAAAATCATCAGATTCCTTCTTAAAGTGCTGCTTCACTCTGGACTTTATGTCGTCATCTTCATCCCAAACACGAACTTTTATACGGTCTGTAGCGTTATGACATTCACTGAGAATAGAGAAAAGGAGTGTTAGAAACATTTCTCCTACAGTTTTATAGAATTATTGACAGTAATAGTCTAGGTCTAAAATTTTTACATGGAGAACAGCTCAGATTCATTGCAATCATTTAATATCTTGCAAAATCTGAGCTTAGATTGAAGCGTTGATGAGATCTCTTCTGAAACATGCTTTCTTCAGAATCTGAGAACCAGGAGACTTAAAAATCTCCCTTTGCTCACCATATAACATGTTGTTGCTTTCTAAGAAATACATCTCTTATATTAAAGCGATCTCATTTGTGATTTTACTTTCTAGGGACAAAAAATATTGACTTTATTTAAGAGTCAGTTTCCCTTTGAGGACATCCCCAAAGGGAAGTCTTTTGTTATTTAGCTGACATCAAGGGACAGTTTTGTCCCTAAAGTATAACCAAGAAAGTGTACACACACACGCTGCCAGAATAGTCCTAGCTGCTTGCCGAACTGCTTTTAAAGGTCATATGCTCCACTGAATCTCCAAACAGGGCACTTAGCCTCCTGTGGTCCATCTCCACGTCTCCCTCTCCGGTGGAGAGGTTATGTGAGAGAGAGGCTGGCTCAAAGACAGACGTTACGCCTGCAGACAGCCTCCTCACAGATGCAGTCAACACACCACAGCCTCACAGCACTACACAGCACAGCTCAGCCCCGATACACATCCAATCACATCAAATCATACTGACTGACATAATCCTAAGGAGAAAATATAAATATCAGATTGCAAGAACCATGAGAGTTTAGTAAAACAATCACTGTGAGGGCCAGACAATTCCTGACACCACTGCTTTATATGGAAGAATCAAGTCTAATCGTTTACCTGTCCTCTTAACCAGTTCATTCAGATATAAATAAAATTATGTATTGGAATTCACCTTTCAGTAAGTTTGAAAAAAATCAATGACTTTCAACTTTGAAAATAATGAGAAATGCTTCTTGACCATCAAATAATTTCTGAAGTATCATGTGACACTGCAGACTGGAGTAATGATGCTTAAAATTCACATATTTTTAAATATATTCACATATAAAACAGATATTTAATAATATTTCACAATGTTACTGTTTTTCTATTTATTTTTGATCAAATAAATACAGCCTTGGTAAGCAGCCTTTTGTTCTTTCAAAAACATTTAAAAAAAAGCCAACCCCAAACAAAGAAAATCAAAATCAAAATCAAAGAAAAATATAAAAAAAAAAAAAAAAAATCAGTTTTCACAGAAATTCACAGAAGCACAGATCAGCACGATTTGCACTTATTATCACAATTTGGAGGAAGGTTACATATTAAGTACAGAATAAAAATAATACATGTTTTGCTGTGGAAATTTACAGATTCCCTCAAAATCCTCAAGTGTGTAGCAACGAAGCACCCACTTCCCCACAGTGTGCCCTCATTAACAGTCTCTGCAACTAAAACTGAAATGTATAAATGAGAAATGAGCCCAGTTTCTGCATTTCTTTGAAGTTTGCTTGAAAGCACTAGAAAGTTATAGCTTAAAGCTAATCCAGAAAGTGTGCTAATATGCAAATGAGACTAGCCACATGGTGCTACTTTGGGGTAGATGAGCTGCTAAAGAGAACTGAATCAAATGTCACAAACTTCTCAACATGGGGTTAGAAGAAAAAATACAGCACAACAGAAGATAAGAAGAATTTATAGTGACTTTTCATCCACTGTTAAACAACATACTGTAAAGACTGTTTGATGAATTTCAATTGCTGTAAAGTCTATCAAACTGAGAAAACAAATGATCTTCCACTATCGCGCAAATGCTTTTCTCTCATTGAAAAAGTTTAAGGAGGTGAGGAGAATGGAGAGCTCATAATAAGCCTTTCTGAATCCTTCTAAATCCACCAATCCAGCATCTTCTGAAGCATTGGAGTCTCTCATCACCATGGCCAAAGACGTAAAGAGTCATTATTTGCAGTGTTGACCCTTCTTTTTCAAGACCTCTGCAATTCACAAAGGCATGCTGTCAATCAACTTCTGGGCCACACTTGAGGATTGACCACAAATCTCAATGGGATTAAGATCTGGGGAGTTTCTTGACCATGAACCCAAAATTTCAATGTTTTATTCCTTGAGACACTTAGTTATCACTTTTGCCTTATGGCAAGGTGCTCCATCATGCAGGAAAATGACTTTACTCCTCAGCAGTCCAATCTAATGCAATCAATATCAGTCTGTCCCTGATGTTTATCCTGGAGAGAAGTGGATTCTTTGCTGCCATTCTTCACACCAGACCTTCCAAAAGTCTTTGCCTTACTGTGCATGCAGATATACTCACATTCCAGACTAAACTCTTCACTGGTGATGCCCCAATCCCGCAGCTGAATCACCTTTTGGAGATGGTTCTGGCACTTGCTGGACATTCTTGAGTGCCCTTCTTCACAACAAATGAACCTCTCTCGAGCGAAGCTCGAAACCACGCCCACTCACATGACATAGAGAGCATTGTGCGCCCACAACAAGGACAAACACACAGGGCATGAATGTCTAAAAAATGACACAAAACCAAAACTGAATAAGACCAAAGTTGGACATCATGACCCACATACAAGACACTACAGAGACAAGAAGAAGAAATGTTACATTTATATAATGTTACACTTTTCCAGAGCTCAAAGCACTTCACATAGTAGGGGGGGGAATCTCCTCAACCAGCACCAATGTGTAGCATACACCTGGATGATGCGACGGCAGCCATATTGCGCCAGAATGCTCACTTATAATGCTCAGCTTATTGGTGGAGAGGAGACAGAGTGATGAAGCCAATTAGGCTTAATTGTCTGATTGGTCCACTCTATAAAGAAACTTGAGGCTGTTTTTTATTACGAAAACAATCATGACTGAAAGGGTTACAGGCCGTTTGCGGCTTATTGTATCTAACAGAAGCCCTTAGGTGTAACTATATTCACAATACAGCCTGGCCTCTCATACATTATTGCTAAAGTAAGTCACAGACAGTAATTACCTGTCATATTTCTCATTTCTCATACCAGTGCGAGGTCACTTACACTGTATAACAGCTAGAGAGTGTGATCTCTTCTTTAATATTTTCTGAACTGTTTTTAACACTATATAGTTTCAGCACTATATTTCTACACCACACTTTTGTCATTTTCTTGTCCACCAGAGGTGTGAAAAACACCAGGGGCCAATAAAGCCTATGGAAGAGTGCCAGAACTCCCACCACAGACCAGGTTACTGGTGGAGAGGAGACAATGTGATGAAGCCATAGTCATGATGGTCAGATGCCAGGGTACACCGTTTAGTCACTGGTTTGAATTGCTGACATAGACAAAGAACATCTGACAGTATAGATACATTATTGCACATCAGAAATCACTGGTCACAAATCAGGCATTAGAATTAACGAAGTTACTTCATAAAAGTAAAATTGTCTGTTTGCAAAGCCAGCGTTGACTGATTTACCAAAGAATCCACAGTGAAATGAATCGAATACAAATAAATAATGCTCAACTAAAATAACTACATTCATAGCATTAGAATTCTTTGGAAGGTAATGTTATCTTTAGTCCAGACGTGATCAAGTATCGGTCTTCTGCCCTTGTCATCTCACTAACATGGCAGTGAGAGGGGCCAAAATTGCAGTGATGAAATAGCCATTGTTTCACCTAAAGGCACAGTCTACAATGAGTTATGGTATGAGTTATGAGTTATTTTTATAGAATAAAAGCTGTTTTTAAACCAACAAGGAAGTTTTCAGTTCTGAAGCTTCATTTCTCAGTTCATGACCCCATGAATTCCATCACTACACTGGGACATTAGGACCCACACAGACCACAGGATGACCTGCTACTGGCCTCACTAACACCTCTTCTAGCAGAAAGTAACCTGGTTTTCCCAGAAGGTCTTCCATCCAGGAACTAACCAGGCTCAACCCTGTTTAGCTTCAATGGGCTAAATGCAGAATTATGGGCCAAAACAAAACTGAAATGCACTTGGGAGAAAACCAAAAATTATTTTAAAAAATTATTTATTTCTTATTTTAAATTTAAATAAGTGGAGCGAAAGTGTATTAATATTAAATATCAATATATTGTTCCTTATTCATTTCTATGTCACAGAATCAGATTTATTTTTTGTCCAACTATCCAAATAATGTATTGTCCACCAAAGCTATTATTATCAGAGCATGTGAGCAGAGCGTAGTGGGGAGCGGATCAGTGAACAAGAGTGTTACGTCATTTTACCAGCATTACCGAGCATGGCTATTCCATGCCATGTTACAGCATGAGATATTAGAGACAGATAGATAGATAGATAGATAGATAGATAGATAGATAGATAGATAGATAGATAGATAGATAGATAGATAGATAGATAGATAGATAGATAGATAGATAGATAGATAGATAGATAGATAGATAGATAGATAGATAGATAGATTTTATTGTGACTTTTTTCCCCATTATGATGTAGCCCTTGTATTTGAAGAGAGGTTTGATATTGCTGATTTCGGTCCCTCTCAATTTCTCTTTCGAAGCAGCTTCACTACTGATATTTATTTTTCCTGCCTGGTTGGTGGCTCCCATGGGACATTTAACGATTGGTGCAGAAAGCAGTGGGGGCAAAGAAGGGTGGACAAGGGGCTGGCACACCAAACCCTTTAGAAAGGTTTTCTACAGAAGCTAGCATTCCACCATCAACATAAACGTCCCATAATGCTTAGAGGCCATCTCCTCAAGCACCCCAGGACTGTCAGATTTCAACATGTCACAGCACGCGTGCACTGGTCGGTTATATAGCCTTTAGAATTAAATGCATGACATCAGTGGAGGAAGTAAAGCGTGCATTACTCAGAGGGGATTTATGATGGTTCATCACTCTCAGAGCAACCATCAACACCCATTAACATTGTCATATAGTACATAAGAGTGGTTTAGGTGAAATGACCATGAACACCCCTAATGGATCCACCCAACAACACTACAGAATCAGCAACATATCTACTGGTGTTTACTAAGACAAGACTGTTTACTGCTGCTCATAATTAGCCTTTAAACAGTCATTTAAACAAATCTACTAAATCTAGGAGTCGTCAAAAGCACAGCTCCTTTAGTAGTAATTTGACGGCAAATAAAAAAGTAATATAAATATAAACTGCTAGGGGATAAACACATTGAATATGTATGCATTAGCAGTGTACATATCGTCTAACAGACCTGTCAGAGTCTATTATGGTAATAACTTTTAATTAACAATATAGACAAAAAAAGGACAATAACATTCACTGCTTACATCTTTGTTCCTAATTACTAGGAAAACATAAAAACATAAACATCCAGCTTAGAAAATGTGGTAAAACACACATTTAGAAAATGTTATTAAAGACCAGATAACTTTGAAAGTATATTGAATTAACGCAACTGGAGGAATAATGTTGACATAACCTTGCCATTAGCCACTGTTCCGGGAATGTTCCCTCTTTCCTGGGTTATTAATATAAATTTTGAGTTAAATTCATTTGACTTGATAAAAAAAGGAAATATATTAATGTGGCGAGCAAGGAGGGGTCGAGGGACCGTGGGAGCATCACGAGAGCCGGGGGCGTGATTGGTAATGAGCGCCACCTGGGAGCCACCGGTCTCGAGTCCCACGGAGGAGCGGAGGCATAAAAGGAGGAGCAATGACAGTGGAAGACGAGAGAGGACCAGGCCTGGAGTTTATGTTGTGTGCTTGTGCTTGTGTTTGTGTGGGTGGCAGTCGTCCATGAGGTATTGCCGCCATTACGTTTATTTTGGGTTTGTTTTCACTTTATAATTAAATTTTGTTGAATGTTCGCCGGTTCCTTCCTTTCTGAACAAAGAACTGTGTTAAACTGGTGCCGGAACCCGGGATAGAAGAAGACTCTGCTGCTGCCATCATGCAGTTCCCGTCAGGTACGCCATTTGAGGAGGTGATCCAGTCGCTCGCGGGACTCCACCAGCAACACCATGGGCGATCACGACTGCCGCCCACACAATCACAAGCACACAACATAAACTCCAGACTTGATCCCCTCTCGTCTTCCAATGTCGTCGCTCCTCCTTTTCTGCCTTCGCTCCTCCGTGAGACTCGAGACTGGTGGCTCCCAGGTGGCGCTCATTACCAATCCTACCACTGGCTCTCGTAACGCTCCCACGGTCCCTCAACCCCTCCATGCTCGCCACAATTAGCTTTTGCTGTGGCACTGTGAATCCTGAAATGTTACCGGACCAGGGACTTATGGAAAACCAAGAACCTAGCAACAACCAAGAACAAGAAGCAACCACCTAGAGGCACATTGAAAGCTACTCAGACATCTTAATAGCTGCAGAGCAACACCCTGGCAACTGTATTTGTGAAAAAAATTTGTGTAACCTAAAAAAACTATAAACCTCATTCATCAGATCATTTGCAACACGCCACAGTGTAAAAACATGCAAGCATATGAGAGGGATCTGTGTGGCCTTTAGCATATAGAACAATACACTAAAGATCACAAACCCTCCTCCATAGGCAGAGGCTGATGACTTTGTCAGGATTAAGACTGCAAACCCAGATTGAAATGGAAAATTAAAGTGGGCGATGAGGATTAGGGGTCCTATAAGTCAACAAGACATGAGATATACAAGCTGTAACTCTAATCACTGTCTTTAATAATCCAGCAATCCCTCACGGCAACAACACATCCACCCATTCAAGCAAAAGTTCAATACAACTGCAGGGAAAAGCAGATCGCCCCAGCCCCGATATCTGCCAACAGGATTCAGCAGTTTAGTATTCAACGCATCAGCAGTGTTCTCTCGTATGTAATACAGGCTGAAAGATTGGAATTACTTGGTTTCACTTGGTTCACCACATCTGTCCTGTTTGCTCACCATATGGTATGAAATAGGGCTGGCTAGTATAACAATAGATAAAGTAACATTGAGTAATGTAAAAAAAAAAAAATACAGGGCAGGATGCAGAGTAATATTTTATCAAAGAATATGACAGACCTCCATCTATCTATCTATCTTTCCATCTATTCATTCATCCATCAAACCACCCATCCATGTATAATCCATCCATTGTGGAGAACAGCACATTCTAGACAGAGAAACTTTCTAGAAACTGGGCCCCTCTCTGTCTAGAATAGTGGACAAAGGTTTGCTACAATTTGATTGCATCTTGGTGGAATAACAGAAACAAACTGTCCAAGATGCAAGGACAACAGCCTAAAAAAAAACTAGTCACTAGTCTAGTCATGAATGCTGTTCACAAAGGCGATTCAAAACATGCCTTATATTGCCACAGTGTAAAAACATGCAAGCAAATGACTTGTTGAGGGCACCTCTGGTACCATGCCTGGGAAGGACAGGACCACATGCAGTTTCTGCCCTTCACCCATCTAGAGACAAATTCCTAAGGGATTGGTTTGTGACCATCATTAATATTTATCGGGACCTGCAGGTGCAGCAGCAGTGGCTGAAAGAAAGGGAGGCCACAATGATCCATTCAAATCCATTCATAACCAATTTTGGAAGCCTTAAAACTGATGTAAACGACAGACATCCATTTAATTGGAGGTCTGTTCCAAGTGAGCTTTCCTGTAGAGCAGTGGTCCCCAACCCCCGGTCCGCGGTCCGTCGATGAAATGGTCCGTCGATGAAACGGAACGCATTCGCGGACCGGTCCTATGACTATGTGAGGTCCTGTGACTATGGAGGCGTTTGAACAGTCTCGCTTTTAAATTATCACACGTTTACCGGTCCGCGGCACAAAAAAGGTTGGGGACCACTGCTGTAGAGCATTGGTGTTTACCACACAAAGGTCATGGGTTCGATCCCAGGGAAAGCAAGACCTGATTCAATGTGTTCCTTGAAAGCAATGTAAGTTGCTTTGGATAAAAACGTCTGCCGAATGCATAAATGTAAATTCTTATGCAGAGAAATGAGTATTCTCAGTGACAGCTATTTTCAGTGCAACATCTTGCAAATGAATGATTGCATGCATGACAGTTCAGTCTTTTTCCAACTTATATTGGCAAAAGTATTCTGGTGGTGGTTTGGTGAAAAACGCTTTGGTAAAACTTTAAAGACACTTTAAAGACTTCTAACTATGCTTTGGGCAAAATAGTTCCACAGAGGAGAGTGTTCCCTCTGATGCCAACATTCGATCGCAGCACTGGAATGGAGAAGTGGTAAATTGCAATCTCCTCCTCATCGGAAAGGGATAAAGGTACCCTTTCAACAGACACTGCTTGTTCTGGACCTGAGAGCTGCAAAAATGAGACAACAACAGGTACGATCTGCAAGGGTGAGACTGTAACGGATACAAGTTCTGAGTCTCTGGCATGAAAAAGGTGAGACAGCAACAGATATATTCAGGTTCTGAGTTTCTCATCCGCTGGGACAACAACAGATACAACCACAATCTGAGCCTCAAGTCTGTGAGGAAAAAGACAGAAACAACTACAGCATGTCCTGAGTCTCTATGCCAGAGAGACAAAAGCGGATTGACCAAGTTCTGAGTGTCTGCCTCAGAGAAGCAGAAGACATACACAGATATTTGCGACAAGGTTAAGCTTGAAACTTAAACTTCCTTCATCTGTGTGTTGTAGATTGTTAAGAACCTTCTGCATCTACTTCAGGGCCTCGTCTACGTTTTCCAGATTTTAGGACCCTGTTGATGCTCCAGGAGAATAGGATCCCAGAGGGCTTAAGGTTTTTGAAATGGATTCTGTCTCTTTTCCCCACTGCATTGTCACCCAGCACAATCAGTGTAAGATATCAGAATCATCTAACTGCTCAATCTAGCACGTCGAACACAAATAACACTAAACCAAACCTCTTGTTATATATTATCGGTAAATGATTTTCTAATTCAAGTTAGATATAATATAACTGCTTGTTAATAACAAAAAATCTTTTGTTTGTTTGATAAATAAGGTTCTTCCTCCTATTAGTTTCAGAGAAACAATACTTTACCTTTCTATAAGATAACACAACTTACACAACTTCCATAGATTAATCACAAGTATTTTATGACTCTTACGCAATTTATACCTTAATCATTCATGGTATTCATTCAGTAGTTGTGTTAGATATTCTTGTTTATTTTTTTGTTAATAACATATATTTTATTAAACCTGTTTCTTCTTTGTACTGATATTACAGTAGAGGCTCTATATTAACAATATCCCACCAGTGTCAGGGCTCTGCCACATTCAGTCTAGTCATTTTGTGGCAGAGCTCTGACACTACCGTAATGTCTCGAGTTTTGTGTGTGTGCTTCCAGGGTTCGAGTCGCACACGTTCTTGTCTGTGTAATGTCTTATGTGCAGGTCATGATGTATGATCCCCAGACTGGTCTTGTTCAGTTTCGGTTTTGTGTCGGGGTTCGGACATTCATGACCCGTGTGTTCGTCCATGTAGTGAGCGAGTGAGATAAGTGGTTGCTCGTTCTCGCGCGCTCTACGTTATGTGAGTGGGCGCGGTTTCAAGGTCATTGTGCAGTGTTGTAAGCACGCGGTTCATGTTTACATCGGCCGCATGCTTCCATGTTGTGTTTTCGTGTCGCGAGCAGTTTTTTTTCACCAGCTGCGCGCTGTCTTTGTGTTTTTGTGAACATGCAGCAATGTGCGTCCGCATTGGCTCCGTGTTCGTGTCTTGTCATTGTTAACCCTACCCACCTTGTTTCCTTGTCATTAGTTTGATTTGTCCCAGCTTTTTCCCGTTCAATTACCCTTCCTCCTGTGTCTATTTAATCCCTTCGCATTTGCTGTCCTATGCTGCTTCATTGTACTTTGTATGTTGTCCAAGTGTCGAGTCTTCGTCAAGTCAAGTTTAGTCCTAGTCGGTTTTTCCCCCCATGGGGTAGTTTTGTTTGTATTTTTGTTCTTGTTTTTCTTTTTTCAATAAAGCATCTTCCCTCTTGCAATTGGGTCCTCGCAGCCTTCCCGTATCCCTGACAACCAGTCTTTCAGATAAATCACCTGACCAACTCCCTCCAGTTTACATTCGTACTAAATGATTGAACATCCCCGTATTGGAAGTGTTTTCATACTACCAAATTAAAAGTCCTTCAATGGTGCCCTGAATTAAGAGGTCATCTGATATACTCATAACAGTTAACATAATAGTTAAGAATTTACGTTATGAACTAATTTGCTGTTCTCTATTCTGAATCCTGTTTGCTACCTCAATCCACTGAACTGGAATTTAAAATGCTCTCTCAGTTTAATTCTGAATGATGCACATTCAAGTTGGTCACATCACTCACTCCTTTGAACACACAATAGCTTACAAAAGACAGCAGCGCGGTGAACAAATGCATTGATCCCATGAAGATGACCTCAGCAAAACCTTAAAGTAAAGAGCAACTAACAATCAGGAACAACCTTCTGTGATCCATCCAGTACAGTCATAACCACACAAATGGCACAATATCTAAGGCCTCTGTCTGGTTTATACAACATTCCCACAGTCAGGGCGCTGTAGATTTCAAGGTTCAGATTTATTGGCTTTGTTCATCGTCAGAAACATCAAATCCCACCCTAACAATGGTTTATAAATGGAGCAAGACAGCCTTCACTATAATGTGACACCCATGATTGCAAAAGCCTCAAGGATACATCATCAGGAATATGAAAAGAAATGGTCCCATGAGAGCATGACAGAGCCAACAAGAATACAAATGATTTCCATTACTTCTCATTTATGACCCTTTTCAAACAAACCAAAAAGCTCCTTTGAGAATCAGCAAAAAAGGGAAATTTACAAACTCGTAATGGAAGGGCTCTACAGAAAATGTCAAATGAATGAAAGGCTACTTTGAATAATTCATATGCCATTAGAAAATTTGTTTGTGATTGAATGGCAGAAATGTTATGAAATGGAAACTATGGCCTTGCCCTTTGAGTTCAACCAAATTTAAAAAATCTTCATTGCATAAGAATAATCGCATAAAACCTTTTCATCTTGCTCAGCTCATGCAAAGAGCCTGATATTCTAGAGAAGTTGGCATGAACTAATGGGTCACACCCTAAAAATGGCTCTCAGGTCAGTTTTTGCTTAACATAAAATGAGATATTATGTGGACAGCAGAGAATTAAATGATTTTGAGGATTGAATTATTATTTCTATTTTTATTATTACTACTTTATATAATAATATATTATATAACTTCAATGTCTTAAGTATAGCTTTGTTTATTTTTGTATGATAAAATCAGTTGATAAAATCAAGCAATTAACTTCCAGTGTAGAAATCAGGATCCTGAAGCAAAATCAGTTGACAACCACTGATCTAGAGCATCAGCGCCAATGTTAGCTAGCCTTGTTTTAGAAGACAAAATATAGAAAAAAACAGAAAAACACATCTGCTTTCTGTGAGACTTACAAGAAAAACTTCTCATCCCAGATGGGGTTGAGATTGCCGAAAACAGTTTTGGTCCTGCGTTTGGTCTTTCCCACTTGTACTGTGACGTAAGGGTCGCTGGAACCTGTCTTGTCTTTAGCTTGCAAACCTTGAGCACATAAAACTAGAGATGGGAGACAGAAAAAAAAACAATGTTTTGCAAATAGTGTATTCTTGAAGCAACCAAAAACATTTGCATTGGATATAAAATGCTATCGTCTGAAGAATTGAAACATTTAGAAACATTTTAGTACACAAAGCAATATAAAAGAGTACTGACAAGGATGGATTATAGCCCAGGGCAATGAGGCCAATGCTCTGGTGCTTCTGACTGCCAGGGTTCTTGAGCTTAGAGACCCGCAGTGGCCTGAAATTCGAAAATCTAAAACTAGTGTCCAATGACTGTTGGAACAAAGAGCAATAACTAAAGAAAAGATAAACTAAGTAACTGAGGCTTACTGATTCTGTGTGACAAACAAAATATACGCAATGTATTAAAACACACTACCATATTATCCTGCATATAACCCGCAGGTTATAACAGATTTTACAAACCCTGCAGGGGGTGCGGGTTATATAAGGGTACTGGCTATATCCTTTTTTTTTGCATGTAATAATATTTCAATACATTTGTTGCATCCCTAAGGACGTAAGGTTTTTTTTGCAGTATTTTCTTTCTGTTTTTGTTTCTTGAGAGGGTTGTTGTCTCTGGCGCTTTTACTATCACTCTGACAGCTGGCGCTGATAGGCTGTCTAACCTGTCAATCATGCAAGAAGACTTGATTGGCTGTGCTGCCATGAGGGCGGGCTCTTCTCATCTCATACGATGATCAACACCTGTAGAATCGCTTCTTAAGGAACGTGCTGCTGCACAGCGGGAGACACTGCTTTTTCTTTTTGTTCTGATTCTGACTTGTGTTTGTTTTCTTATTGTTTGAATTTTGCGCACAAGCACTGTGTACAGAGCCTGAAGGATAATTGACGTCATGCGAGCAACATTCGAAATTCGAAATGTGAACTTACATAAAAAAGTTCATCAATCTATGGGTGCAGGTTATACCAACGATTTTGTACACAAAACCCCGCGGGCTACATGAGGGTGCGGGTTATATGCAGGAAAATACGGTATGTGTTCCTTCTTGCTTGTTTATTTTCTTAGATTTGCAATCCAATTTCTCATCATTTGGACACTATTATATATTAAGATATTGAAGATTAACATCACATAGATTTGGAATCAAGGTAGCTTTGAAAATCTGTGCTTTTTAGTAATAATTTTGAGATATGAAGACAAAGGTTGCTGGTGTCAGGGGCTTCATAGGACTACAATCCATCCTTGAACATCACTCACATCCTATTTGAATATGCATATACATATAGCATCCAAACTAATATCTAAAATGTCAAATCAAAATAGACAAATGTGCAATAATACAACATAAAAATAGTGTGCTACCCTGACTGTGGTACTAAAAACAGTCAATGGGGATACCATTCGTCACAGACCCAATAGTAGTTCACAGGAAGCTCTTGCCTCATTAATTATGAACAAGAGGGGTGTTAAATAATTCAGGAAACATATATCCTTGGGCTTGGAGACAGACAGAGATTGGTGCAATGTCACCAGGCTGGTCGAAGAGGGTAATACAGTACGAATAGTTGAGCTAGAATGAAAGAACAATGGCATGTTTCTGTGTCCAGAGGTGTGTTCACACATTGATGTCATGTTAGCATGTCTGACAAAGACGGTCATATTGCTTTTAGGCTCATGGCACAACACTATCTCACTGCACTGCTAGATAGATAGATAGATAGATAGATAGATAGATAGATAGATAGATAGATAGATAGATAGATAGATAGATAGATAGATAGATAGATAGATAGATAGATAGATAGATAGATAGATAGATAGATAGATTTTTTAAAGTTAAACTAAATCAGAATTCACAGTCTAGTGTTGAAAACCCTGATAAATAAATCAGTGCATGAATACGTTCTAAAATGGGAGTTTCGACCGTTCGCCAGGATGAATTGAAGCAGAGAGCTGTTTTTCTCTCTTTGTTCTATTGACACTCTGGCAGTGTTGCAAGCTTGGCAATAATTCACAGCCTCTGTTGACCCTCAAAGTCAGGTAAAAGAGCATCACTGATACGGACACATACAGGAGCGAACTTTCCCTGGCACTAATGAAGTAATACAGTGACTTCTGGAAGATAACTGAAACAAATGAATGTGAGAATATACAGATAGACATATGCAGAAAGACAGATACTGTTCTCTGCGACGACCTACGTTTCTGTCCATAGCAGATGGTTGTTTTCGTCTGGCAGTTTGAGCTGTCAGAAAACAAGCAAAACTCTCTGCATTTGCCAAACTAAACTGAGCAGCATTTCCTCCCTGTAGGGTCTGTTCCAGCCACAGACACTGAGATGCACGAATAAACATTAAGAGCAAACTCATGAACCTTGTCAAGAATATGCTTGGTCTTGAAAAATAGAAAATAATAAAAAAATTCAAATTTTATTATTTTAAAATTGTATAATAATAATAGTACTTCTATATAAATTGAAATTAATCTAGTCAAGAAGATGTTCAGGCCAAAATTAACTGCAAAAATAATAATACAAAATATTTGTTTATTTTACATATTTGGTATAAAACTTATATAAAAAAAATGACATAAAATGTAATTATATAATGTCATGTAACTATAAAGAAATAGCATAATAATAAAAAATTTATTATTTATAATTAATTTTTAACTAAAAAAACATTTGCAATGCAATTATTTAAACACTAATTGTAAAATAGCAAATCAATTGTAAATAAAAAGAGGGGGGGAAAAAGCTATCCTAATTGAATCAATCAATCCATTTGCCACTGAGTTTTTTAAAATATATTTTATATGACTTTTGGACCGCTAAGATTTGCATTGTGACTTTACCATTGCACCTAAGCATCTCATTTTGATTTTTGCATGAAATGTGACCCTGTTCTTTTAGGTTATGTAAGATTTGCTCATCGCTTACCCGTGATGGTGATTTTTGCAGACCACTTGGACGTCCCCTCCAGCACGGCCTGTTTGGCTGTCTTCAGCTGGGTTATAAAGTCTTCCTTTGTAAGCTGAAACATCTCCTGAATCACCTCGAACACCTCGGGTCGGTTCTTCTCCCTGATTTTCATCCGTTCCTTCATGGCCATGATAATGTTTTGGGTTTTGTCCTCGGCTCCATGTTTCGAGCTCTTCTCTACTGCACCTATAGATGACAATTAGTGTTTTTACATCATATCTAATAATATGAGCAGCCTGATAGATAGATAGATAGATAGATAGATAGATAGATAGATAGATAGATAGATAGATAGATAGATAGATAGATAGATAGATAGATAGATAGATAGATAGATAGATAGATAGATAGATAGATAGATAGATAGATAGATAGATAGATAGATAGATAGATAGATAGATAGATAGATAGATAGATAGATAGATAAAGTTAAATGCATCCTGAATTGAAGTAGATTAAAAATAGCATGTTAAAGATGCCTGGATATTGTATTTGTGAGTCAATATTCAATATAGTAAAAAAATAATTTATAAGAATTTATGAAAATTACTGACATTTTCAGCTGCAGAAATATGACAACAGGTTTATAAATGTGTGAATTTAAGGAATGGAATTTTGAATCATAGAATGTATTAAAACATCTACAATCCTAATAACAGTCAAATTATCAAAATACTGAATAATATTTTAGCAATGTTTTGTGAATGATGAACATTCCAATTCCACATAATACTAAGACATTTTCGTAAAGAAGATTTTATTATGATGCATAGTATAGTATGCAAATTTGGTTGCAGCCCAGATATGTACGGAAAGATTGGGCATGCATAAAAACTTTCTATAAGACCTACTAGCTATTTAGACTAGTAGATTTTGAAGTATTGCATATTGCAGTATTGAAATATTGCATATCCATAGTGTGCAGCCCTGAAACAGATGAGTATAGATGATTCACTGCCGCTTGAAAAACGTATCTCTCTGCACCCTATCATTCATTCAGATGCATCATAAATACCTTACAAATACTTAATAAGAGTATTCAAGAGGTGCCTGATGTGGAAAATAAAACCATGTGTCTATGAGAGAGATCGTGCAGAGAGAAGTGATGCGCTGAAAACCAAACAAGTCAAACCAAACGCTCATACAAACTCACATTTAAACACATCCCCTCTAAATTTGATGCTTATTTAATAAATCTCTGACTCTGTACAGGCCCATTTGTGTCTTTGGCAGACAGCCACGTCTGAGAGGTTTACTAGGGAACTACATAACATATATCTCAGGCACAGTCTGATTTTATCACTCATCTGAGAGCTTACACTAGTGTAGATGGTTATTATGTTAGTGCTGAACAATAAAATGAACAGCTGTCAAACGCGAAATGTCAGAGACGAGAGTTGCAACAGACAAACAATGGCGTTTCACAATAACGAACATTGCTCATGCAATATGATGACTAACATTTTCTGAAGAAAGCGTAAGTGTCTGCACATGCAAAACTCGCCATCACAATCCAAAATTGTCGCTGTGAGTGTTTTTAGCATTTATTGCACTCATTTTAATGCAAAAGTAATAGTGGCAAGACTTGGCAAACACCTTTATTGGTTTTATTGAATGAATTATGAATTAGACAGGGCTCGCAAATGTGAATGAAATGCTCATATTAAGCCCTGTTTAATTCATATTTAGACAATGCAAAGTCTAAATCATCTTTCTCTTAGTGAGATGTGTGTTTTTAGGAGCATGTGTGCTTCCTGATAGTGGCTCCCTGACTCCGCAAATAATGTACAGTATAATTACCCAACTATATTATATAACAGATTGAAATATATTTTCAATATTTCATATATTCTTATATTTGTTTCCATCAAAAACTCTGTACAATGCGTCATTTCCTTTCTGATGTTGGCTATATTTTGAATCATAGACTCACGTTGGAGACAGTCTGCGTTCAGGAGGTCCTGGCATTTCTCGTGGCATTTCACCCCACATTCGCTGCAGCGCATGCCCTGCCGAGCGATGCCCCACAGAAGACCCTCACACTCGTGACAGTAGGTGGGTGCGGTGGCCGTCCACACCTCGAAATTATGGGGTGTCGTGGAGGAGATAGGATAGATCAATGCTTGTAGAGTCTTTCTGAGCACATGCAGTTTCTGGGAAAAACAGAGAGAATTTACAGCACAAGGTAACAAAGACACACAGTCATTGTTTTCTCAAATCAACTATCTTCAAAAAAAAAAGCATTTGGACTGAGCACAGGACTTGATATGCACATTTTTGCTGTGAACAAACATGATTTCAATAAAAGTTTGGAAATGTATAGTATATTATTTCAGCTTTCACCTAGACTCAAAAGATTGTAGAGTAAATTTGTGATTACTATACACTTCCATTGATCTCCACTCACACTGCGCAAGCTCATGCAAGAATATTTGCACTTTGGTGGCAGAGATTGGGAGATACAAGGGTCTGTGGCCAATGTGCCTTGATAACCAATCACATTACAGCCACATTACACGTTACAGAATTTCGTTCAGAGCTGTGCGACTGTCAATTGCTTGTGGATACACTGTTTGAGGATAATGAATCATAACTTTCGTGCAATTGTTTGTTACTTCTCTTATAAAACTTATTACTTATTACTTCTTTATATGTACAAATAGATCAATAAAAAAGCAAACATGTTGAAAATTGGCTGATGGGCTGTATATTCATTAAAAAAAGTATTTCTTCGGCTAAGGTTGCAGGCTTGCCTTCAAGTGGCTTTGTTGGTGTGTTCCAAATTTTGGTGAACTCTGACCTATGAAGATGTATGACGAATAGGTCTACATTTTGGCAGTGCAGTTGAGTATATTGTATATTTTTACTTTTTGGATTTATTATTATTTGTTATATGTTGAATTTATGTTTTTTTTAAGTGATGTCGTAACACGACCTTGCAGTGTCCGTAGAAAGTTTGCTTGCTCAAAGTCTAGTAAGACTACGGAGAAAAACACTGCAACTTGATCAGACTGATGTAGCAAAAACATTATATCTCAATATTTTGAAGACTTAATAGAGAGTAAGACTGGTAAGCCAAAGGTTTCGGGTTCTATACTCAATACCACCTGGAATTGACTGAGATGCCTTTAAGCAAGGACCCGAACCTCTAATCACTTCCCGGGCGCCTACTGCTCCGGAGGTCAGTGTCCATGATTGGCAATGTGTGTGTGTATTCACTATTTACTGCTCCTAATGTGTGTGTACTAATGAGTTAAATGCAGAGGACAAATTCATAAATGCTTTATGTCTTTCTAATTTCATTAATTATTGTTTTAGATGTAGTTTTATTGTAGTACATCAAGTTCAACTAAATGAATAGAAGAATTTTTTTATATTTAGTTTATTTCAGCTGGTTTATCTTAAGTTAAGTTTATCTTACATGTTATCTTAAGTTTATCTTTAAGTTAACCCTATTAAGAACAATGCACATTTCAACCACAAAAAAGTCACTGCAGTCAAGTAAGCTGAAAATTTGATGCACACAAAAAAATACAGTAAAAATGTAATATTTAATATATAAAGCATATATTTTTAATAAAACACTTGAATGCATTAAAACTGCTGTATTGAGCCTTTGGTACATAAAGTTTTATCAATTGCTATCACCAGCTAATTTACTGTAAATATACTGCAAATTTTTAATATATCAGCTAGCACAAAAAAATATACATTACGGGGAAATGCATAATGCCATAAAAAATGAGTCAAGGACATAATAGATGACATTCAGTTTCATCTACATGATCTGTAGTTCAAGATCTCCACTCCTCTTACATTCCAAAACATTCCAAAAAGTGCAGACGCTTCAGTCAGCTGGTGTTCCGAAGGATCATTTTTTTAGGATGTCATGCTGACATTCATTTCAGTAATTACAGAGCACATGTCAAGCCCACAGAGTGTTTTCAATCTGTCCCTGTTCAGACTAAAAAGCCCTCACAAAACCAGTCAAGAACATCACATTTTTAATTGCACCCACAATTATGTTTATTTAATATTTTGCATAAATATGCATTATTATTTCATTCATTAACCCTTTTAGTAGGTGGCAGCCATAGATAATTGTTCTCTCCTTATTCTTCCTGACTGATTTGTCTTTAATTTAGTTTTTTTGACTGCCTGTGCAACCCAATCAGGTTGCACGGGCAGTCCTGCTCCTCCAAGATGGCACATTCATACATGCGTATATAGAAAGTTTGCTTGCTCAAAGTCTAGTAAGACTATGAAGAAAAACACTGCAACTTGATCAGACTGATGTAGCAAAAACAGATGAGACACCATCTCATCAAGAGCATGCCCAGACGTCATGAGTGTAGGCACGTGGGGGTCATACACACTACCAACTTACATTATGATTTGCTGTGATTAACTTCATTCAAGTTGGATCAGCCTGAAACAACAATTTTTTTGCATAGATTTTTGGATTGATTTTGAATCCAGCCCCAATCCAGTGTGCTGATGATTTTGACTATTGTCATAGTTTTTTTGTTCTTAACAAATTAAGAATGTAATATTTTCAAATTGAATATTTCATTAATTGAGATCCAATGTGTTATTTAAGTGTTCCCTTAATTCTTTTGAGCACTGTATGTACAAAAATCTCAATGAAACTAACACTAATAATAAACATCACAATGCAAAAAATTATAAAAAAATATATATATATATATTATTATTTTATTTTTTTTGCATTGTGATGTTTATTATTAGTGTTAGTTTCATTGAGATTTTTGTAAAAAAAAATCAGGCAAAAGGGGTGTAGAGAATTATAGCTCTTTTATCTTTTGAAAGAGCAGGATATATATGGTATATTTACATTTGGATAAGACAAAGAGAGAGCAGGAATGAAGGAGAGGTGGGCTGGTGATGCACAGCGCCCTAAATGTTTTGGCTTCCCATGGTGCACTTTTGCTGATGTGTGTTCTGCTCTCCACCCACAGAGTCATTAAGTTAAGAGCTGCTGAAAAATTCTGCTACATCCAAATGTTGTAAATGTAAAAAAAAAAAAATAATAAAAAAAAATTTAAGTATTGCAGAGTGACAATTCAGGCTAATTAAAAGCAGAGTAAACCTAAATATGAAATGCAAAAATAACTGAATGTAAAAATAAAACTGCATTAAATGATTAATGGTAGTTGTCTTAGTTATATGAAACACTTATTAAGTTACACATCATAACTGACAATGTTATTCAAGGACTATTTTCATATAGTCTTATACAAAATCTTATACATTCAGAATTATACAGGTTTTTTTTTCGGACTAATATACAGTAATAATAAACAGTTCTTTATGTAAGATGGATAGATTTGAAATGTATACAACATTTCCATCCATTTGGATTACACAGTTTTAACATGAATTTATAAAATTTATGTCATCCAAATTGTATGCAAAAAAAAATGTAAGAAATGTATTTATTTTTTATGCAATAAAAAAATCATGGAATAGTTTATTAACTATTTGGATATGTTTGATATTATTAAATATTAATTTTAAATAGCTTTTATTTAATTTCCTTAAATGTATCTATTTTGGGGGGGAAATTTTATTTACTCAGTAAACATGTACAAGCATGGTTAAAATATGGCTAGCTATAGAACTATATTTAATTAGTTAAAAAGTATGAGACAGAATTGCATTTATTGATGAATATATAAATATTCAGTATTTAAAACACTATTAAAGAAATTTCTTTAAACAAAATGTGAAATATCCATCACATTAAGGTTCTAGGTTATAGATAGATAGATAGACATAGATAGATAGATAGATAGATAGATAGATAGATAGATAGATAGATAGATAGATAGATAGATAGATAGATAGATAGATAGATAGATAGATAGAAAGACAGATGTTCCCTACAAAATGCTTCATCTCAGAACATCATTGGATTTTAAGAAGTATTCAAGAGGTCTGGACGCTGCTGGCCGCCACATGCTCAACTCTTGCTTGACTGAAGGCTGATTTCAGGCCAACGGCAGTAAAGTTACACAAATGAGGAGGATTAACAGCTGGCAAAAACGGAACAGGACTTTCCAATTTAATCTAGCAACTCCAGAGCAACTAGATGAGTTACCCTACGAATTAAAACACTGGGCTATCAGCCAGAGAGAGGAGGAATATTCATGGAGTAATCGCTCATGCTGAACAAAGCGGTCAGCACTGTCACAAACTCCAGCAGAAATGAGGGACTGAGGAATTAAACCATCTGTCAAACACACAGCCGTTGGCCCACAAGCCTCACAGCATCTTCAACAGTCAGTTCGGCTAAAAATGCCATAGGAGATCTATTTGTGGTTCCCTATAGAACCTTTAAATAACAGTTATTAAATGAACCCTTTTTTCAACTCAAAGAACATTTTCTACTATAAAGAACCTTTTGTGGAAAGGAAAGGTTCCATGGATTTTCTTCAATGAAACAGTCGATGCCAATAAAGAGCCTTTATTTTTACGTTTTTATGAGTTTTGAACGACATGAAGGTGGATAAATAAAGACATTTTTAACACTTAAACTGTTAGAGGACAGTAAGCAACTGTCTCTTTATTTCTCTGATAATGCTTTGAGAAACATCAGTCAATTAAATGTTTGGAAAAGCCTCTCAGCTTCCAGACCCACTGTGGTGAAGTCTTTGGTTTGGATATGTTTCTGAGCTGGAGGCCGCAGCTGGTGCTGGAAATGCTGTGATGCCACATGATCACTGTGTCTGGAGCCACTTGTATGGATCATGTACAAAACCAAAGTTTTTGGTTTGTTTGTTTTAGAAATTGACACTTTTATTCAGAAAGGATGCATTAAATTGATCAAAAGTGACAATAAAGACATTCTAATGTTACAAAAGACTTAAGTTTCCAATAAATGCTGTATTTTCTAAACTGGAAAATCATATCGCAGCACACCAGTTTTCAACTGGTTTTCCTGAGCAGCAAATCAGCATTTTTGAAATATTTCTGAATGATTATGTGACACTACAGACTGGAGTAGCGCATATGTCAGCTACTAGCGCTATTGAAACATAAGGAACATTATTATGCTTCACATAAAGAGAAATAACATTTGAAATAAGAGTTGTAACTTCCTCCATTTAATTGAAACCAAGCCACAAAAAAATGCTTGTTAGATTAAGCATCAGAACCAATTTCTAAATATGGTAACATGCATCAAAGCTCACACTACACTTCGCATTTCATTTACTTTCATTCATACATGCAAATGCATCTATAGAGTAGACATTTATAAAGTGAAAATATATTATATTAGTGAATATAAACAACACAGTTTGACCTTTTGATACAATGCAAATCTGCAATTGCAATATAGCATATAATATACTTGATATACTATAATAAACTTGTTGTTTACAGCCCTACAGTATGACATCATATCCTGTTATTCAAATGCACAGACCAAAATAATTTCACATGCAAAGAGGCCATATATATAAAATATACTATCAGTCAAAGACAATATAGGTGTTCACTAAAACTAAATTATGTATACTTTTGGCACATGAAAACTTGAATAACCTTACAATTGGATCTCAGGGGAAAGCCAACAAAGGTGTTTCATTGAATAATGTCACAGACAAAATCCAAACACTCTCTGTTGATTTGTATCCTTCTTTCCATGAATGTTGAGGACAGTTCCACGGATATAACAGTTTCTGTCCTTGTTTTTCAGTGTCTTCTTTAACATATGGATGCATGGGCTGTTTTCAGCACGCTTTTCTCTGAGGGATTGTGTTTCTTTTATAATTTCTCCCTCAGCCCACTCATTTCATGTTTCTTTCTGTCGCTCTCTCTCTCTCTCTCTCTCTCTCTCGTCTCTTTACTTTGTTCTTGCTCTCTCTGGCATATTTAATGCATTTAAAAGCCTCGGACATCTGTTCAGCCTACTTAGTAATCTGCCGGCTATAACTATAGCCCCTGCTTTCTATATCTGACCTTCCTCTTTTTTAAGTCTCTGAGACCTGTCAAAGGCTGTTTGGAAATAGGTGCCTCTAAAAGAGTGATTGCAGTGCTGCTATTCTTCAGAGGACTGCTAGTGTTGGATTAAGGTTGGCTGGACCGAACCCCAACTTTGACCTATTTAAAACACCACCTGTATAATCGGATGTGCAAAATCACAAGGCTCCTTTGAGTTTCAGTTTCCAAATTGGGATCAAGGTTGAATCTAGTCACAGCAACAGTTTTGGCTAAATTTGCTAAAGTTTGCCAGGTTAGTGCAATTAAATATCATTCTTGAGGTCTGTTATTGTGTTATGTAGTACTTTTTGTGTAGTATTTATTAAATAATTCACCAGGGAGTTGCAAGATTCGCCCTCAAGACTGTAACAAACAGGGTCCGAGTGGTTTGGTCAGCCACTGATCATTATTTTGTTCCCTCTGCCTACACCTGCCTGGAAAACTGGTGATACTTTTCTTGGCATCAAAGAGATGCAATAGAAAGGTCACCACATGCAACAATACAGCCACAACAAGCCATGTTGTAAATCTCCCAACAACAACCGAGTCAGACAAACATCGCTAAAGTTCATTTTTCTTCACTCAACCATGAAGATCATGATTGCATCTTCACCACCATCTAACTACTGAACCATCAACACTTTCATCCGAGACTGCATCTCGTTCCATTGTATTCCATTTTATTTACATGTATGCAAATAAATCAGCACCGTAAACGCAAGCTCAAGTGAAAAGATTCATATTTCGCTGCATTCCAAACTTTAGTGACCTGTGAATTTGCACCAGATGAAACGTGACCATTGGAAGATCGAAATGTCATGACGTGACCTCTTTGCTGAATTAATAGAAAAGTTTAATGGAGTGCATATTTTTTACATTTTGAGTGTAATATTACCAGCAGCCATATCACCCTGTAGCCTAAGACTGGTTGCCCACTGAAGCTAAGCGGGGTTGAGCCTGATCAGTACCTGGATGGGAGACCTCCTGGAAAAACTAGGTTGCTGCTGGAAGTGGTGTTAGGAGGCCAGCAGGGGGTGCTCACCATGTGGTCTGTGTGGGTCCTACCGCCCCAGTATAGTGACGGGGACACTGTACTGCAACAAGCACCGTCTTTCGGATGAGACGTTAAACCGAGGTCCTGACTCTCTGTGGTCGTTAAAAATCCCAGGATGTCCTTTGCAAGAGTAGGGGTGTAACCCTGGCATCCTGGCCAAATTTGCCCATTGGCCTTGGTCCATCATGGCCTACTAATCCCGCCCATACTCTAATTGGCTTCATCACTCTGTCTCCTCTCCACCAATAAGCTGATGTGTGGTGAGCGTTCTAGCGCAATATGGCTGCCGTCGCATCATCCAGGTGGATGCTGCACATTGGTGGTGGTTGAGGAGATTCCCCCCTGTACTATGTGAAGCGCTTTGAGCTCTGGAAAAGCGCTATATAAATGTAACATTTCTTCTTTCTTCTTATTATGTGTTACATGTTGAATTCATGTTTATAAAAAAGATGCAGAAGATTATACCTTTGTTGCCAAGTTGCATTAACTGTGGCAATGGAAATAACCTTTCTGAGAGTTGATAGATAATTAATATTGAGTGCTCACAGGATGAAGTTTAATTGATTGTAATATTAAAACTTAATTCTTACAACTGATACCAAACATTTAGAATGAATTCTAACGAGCTATAATGAATTATTCATATTTCCCTTTGAAATAATTTACTACAGTTATTAACTATTTCACTAAACACAACAATTTCAATGTATGCACTTTTTCAGCTCTCAAAGGGTCAGTTCACCAAAAAATAACAATACTGTCATCATTTGCCCAACCTCATATTGTTCAAAACCTGATTTAATTTTTGCTTGTCCATTCAGCTAAAGTCATTGGAGTCCAAAAAAACACGGAACTCCAATGACCAGCATTCAATGGACAGAAAAACGCTGAGACTCTTTAAAATGTCATCTTTTGGGTTCAATAGAAGTCAGTCAGACAGATTTAGAACGACATGCGGGTCAGTAAAGACACTTTTGGGTGAACTATAAAATACAGTATATATTGTTTTAATAAAATATAACTTGTTCAGCTGTTTTACGAGAAAACAGATTTCTGCTATGTAGTGGAAAATGCTATTTCTGACCAAAAAACATATACAGTAGAACCCCGACTTACGAAATTAATCCGTTCCGAGGTTGGTTTCGTATGTCGAACTTTTCGTATGTCGGTCAGGCTTTTACATGTAAATTGCCTAATCCGTTCCAAGCCCTACATAAACACCATATTCAGCACGGGATGAAGCGCATCCCAGTTTCATACTTCTCAATAATCTCCCTTTTCGACTCAATGAAAAGCACCCTCTTCTTCCCTTTGACTTCAGCAACAATCTTCACATCCATGGTTACTGATTAGAAAAAAAATTATGCTAACAGCAGAGGCTGATGGGAGCGATGCTGACCAATAGGAGAGCAGGATTGTAAAAAGTGTTCCCCTTCTTACATGGACTATTCCAGCCATCCCTGTCATTCAGTGCGAAATGGACTATTCCCAACTTTCCCTCAGAGTTCAGGAAGAGAGAGTTGATGGATGATTAAGGTAAAAGAGATCGGCTGAAGATTGTATATAGTTTATTGAGTGAAATACAGGGAATTAGTGCCAATCGTTGAGGTTTTATCGATCTATGCACCTTTAATAAATACCAGTTTTGGATCATCCCCTGAGTGAGACATCATTGTTCTGACCGGACAAACTGTAGTCTTCATCCAACCCGAACCAAAATCAGCGCGAATATCAAAACAAAACTCGGAAATCGTCGCCTCGCCGAGATTTCGTTTTTCGCATCTCGATCATTTTGTCGTAACTCGGGCGGAAAAAAACTCGAAATCTTTTATCGTATGTCGAACTTTTCGTACGTAGAGCGTTTCGTAAGTCGGGGTTCTACTGTATTTATACAGACTATGGTACATACATTGGGTATGGAAAGTATTCAGACCCTTAAATGTTTCACTGATGTACACACAGCACCACATATTTACAGAGAAAACAACAATTTTGACATTTTTTGTAGATTTAGTAAAAAAGAAAAACTGAAATATCACATGGTCCTAAGTATTCAGACCCTTTGCTGTGACACTCATATATTTAACTCAGGTGTTGTCCCATTTCTTCTGATCATCCTTAAGATGTATCTACACCTTCATTTGAGTCCAGCTGTGTTTGATTATCCTGATTGGACTTAATTAGGAAAGCCACACACCTGTCTATATAAGACCTTACAGCTCACAGTGCATGTAAGAGCAAATGAGAATCATGAGGTCAAAGGAACTGCCTGAAGAGCTCAGAGACAGACTTGTGGCAAGGCACAGATCTGGCCATGGTTACAAAAAAAATTCTGATGCACTTAAGGTTCCTAAGAGCACAGTGGCCTCCATAATCTTTAAATGGAAGATATTTGGCACGACCAGAACACTTCCCAGAGCTGACCGTCCGTTCAAACTGAGCTATCGGTGGAGAAGAGCCTTGGTGACAGAGGTAAATAAGAACCCAAAGATCACTGTCACTGAGCTCCAGAGATGCAGTCAGGAGATGGAAGAAAGTTGTAGAAAGTCAATCATCACTGCAGCCCTCCACCAGTCAGGGCTTTATGGCAGAGTGGCCAGACGGAAGCCTCTCCTCAGTGGAAGACACATAAAAGCTGCATGGAGTTTGCTAAAAAACACCTGAAGGACTCCAAGATGGTGAGAAATAAGATTTTCTGTTCTGGTGAGACCAAGATAGAACATTTTGGCCTTAATTCTAAGCGGTATATGTGGAGAAAACCAGACACTGCTCATCGCCTGTCCAGTACAGTCTCAACAGAATAGTGGTGACAGCATCATCATGGTAGTTGCAATCGAGGGAAAGATGAATGCGGCCAAGTACAAGGATATCCTGGATGAAAACCTTCTCCAGAGCGCTCAGGACCTCAGACTGGGCCAAAGGTTTACCTTCCAACAAGACAATGACCCTAAGCAATTACCTAAAATAACGAAAGAGTGGCTTCACAACAACTCTGTGACTGTTCTTGAATGGCCCAGCCAGAGCCCTGACTTAAACCCAATTGAGCATCTCTGGAGAGACCTAAAAATGGCTGTCCACCAATGTTTACCGTCCAACCTGACAGAACTGGAGAGGATCTGCAAAGATGAATGGCAGAGGATCCCCAAATCCAAGTGTGAAAAACGTGTTGGATCTTTCCCAAAAAGAACCTTTGGCTGTATTAGAACAAAAGGTGCTTCTACTAAATACTGAGCAAAGGGTCTGAATACTTATAAGAATACTAATACTAATAAGAGATATTTCAGTTTTTCTTTTGTATAAATCAGCAAAAATGTCAACAATTCTGTGTTTTTCTGTCATTATGGGGTGCTGTGTGTATATAAATGAGGAAAAAAACTAACTTAAATGATTTTAGCAAAAGGCTGCAATATAACACAGGGTGAAAAATGTAAGGAGGTCTGAATTCTTTCCGTACCCACTGTATGAAGACTTCAGATGCAAACGCTAAACATCATCTCCATCAGAAAATGAGATAACACAACTGAGAGAATGCATAGTCTACGTTCATCAAATACTTTCACTTCAAACATGCTAAATTCCATTCTCAACCCATTCAGAAACACTAGTTCGTTGGCAGAAACCTCTGCATGCTACTTCCTTTTGCCAGCTAAAGCTTCTTACTTTACAGAACCAATCAGAAGATGCAAACCGAATCATATGATTCACATATGACTTAGACTTATGACTTGCTGGCTTAGAGGTCTTGGCAAAAGAAGCACACATGGACTGGATTTGCAGTGAAAGACAATCAAATCTGTTAAATACTAATTATTTGACTAAAGTGACTATAAAAAAGAAAGCCATTTCAATAACTGACTAAAAACCTTTTCATTGCCATTAAAGTGAAATTACTGAACCTAAACATAGGAGCCCAAGGATTTTGCATCTGCCGTTTTCAATTATATATATGATTGAAACACACACATATACACATATACATATATATATACGGTGTGTGTATATATATATATATATATAATAAATACACACACACACACACACACACGTCTTTTTGTCTATTTTCCTAAATAATTTTAAAATGTGTAATGTTGTGATTCAACTCATAGGTGGGTGGATTGGTTTATGGCTTATACTCTTTAACAAAGACATTTTAAAATCCCTATGGGAAACATGAATAGGAAAAATATACAGATGCATCATCAATTAAAGACCTAATGCACATCCAGTTAATTTTGTTGTAGCTTCCTATCATTGTTTGTAGATAAAAACAGAGAGAAATAAATAGGAAATTACCAGGCATGTCTTGTTTGTGCCTGAATGAACATCATGTTGCAATTAAAATTATATACTCTCCAGCCGAAATACAATTAGATTTGTCAAGTAAATTCCTGCATCTCGGTGTCACAACAAAGCACTAAACATCACATCACCCCATGTCATTCAGGGGTGTTAATTCAGCGGATCAATTAATGGGAGGGAAGAAGGACGGAATGAAAGGAAAAGTAATTCTTTCTTTTATTGATTAAGATGTTCTTTTCTCTCTCTCGGGTTTTTGGGCCCTCCGTCAAAAACTAAAGTACGAGAATACAATTAAAACTAGAATCATTGATTTAGACCAAAATAATTAGAACATATCTTAATGCTTTAAACACATACAACAACATCCTTGTCACAGAAGCACTGCGTGAATAGAAAACTTAAAAATCAGCATTTATCACAGAGAAACCTGAAAAAAAATTTAACGGTTTCCACAAAAATATGAAGCAGCACAACTGTTTTTAACACTGATAACAAGAAATGTTTCTTGAGTGCAAACCAGCATATTAGAAGGATTTATGTAAGATCATGTGACACTGAAGACGAGTAATGATGCTGAAAATTCAGCTTTACCATAACGGGAATAAATTACATTTCAAAGAGAAAACAGTTATTTTAAATGTTAATAATATTTCAAAATATAACCATTTTTAATTAATTTTGATTAAGTAAATCCAGCCTTCTATCAAAAGAACTGAAAAATCTTACTAACCCCAACATTTTTAATATTAGTGTAATTCAAGATCGTCTTGTAATTGTCTTTTACAAACAGCACAGGAAATGACAATTTCATTGAAATCAATATTTATTGTTAATTTATATAAGAAGCAGTATAAGTCTATCTAGTAACAAAATAAATGAAAATTTGTTGAGAATCTGCACTGCATCAGGATCCTGATCTCACTGTTAGGGTTTTTTTTGTGACAATGATCTAATAGTCAAGAATGTTATTTTATATAAATAGTCAATTTTGGTCTTGTATATTGTGTCTTGCATTTTTCGGTTCTTGCCTCTGGGTCTGATGTGCGTCTGCAGACATGCGTGTGTATTAGTTGTGACTTTATGCATGAGCGTTACATTAGTGCCCCATGATCGCTCCTCATTAGACGATGACTAGCTGCTTTCAGATTTATTTCTACACGAGTCTGTATGGTAAAACCGCTGTGCGTGTGCTGTACACATCTGTGTTTAAAACTCACCAGCTCCTCGTTGTTTAGAGTCGTTCTGTTCACGAGCCCAAATGCAATGCCTGCCTTTCGAGCAGCCAATGTCTGAACAGAAGAAAAAGGAGATTTTGAGAAAGAGCCAGAGTGAGGGAGAATGACAAAGATAACGTTCAGGAACTGAGTCAAACCCTAGAGGGTAAAAATCTGTTGTGTTAGGCTGAATGTTATCATGTGGGACGAAGACAAAACCTGATTACTCAGGCTGGGAAACCACTTTCACCTTCAAGCAGATATTCACCTGTTACCATTCTACAGAATGCAGAAAGCTCTCAGAAAGCTTTTAATTTTAGATTGAAATGAAGAGCTACAGTATATGAACATGTAGGCTGCACTATGTAATATGCTTTAATTTTATTAGGTGTACTGTCATTTTAAGAGATTTTTTTAAGGAGGCTGAAATTACCAGAGACAAAATTGTCCATTGCTCACATTTCATGAGTGGAAATAAATTACACTGAGAGGCAGACTACATAGATCAACATACAAAAATATTAGGTAAAATAGCCCATTTTAACAGGACAGAATGTGTGTTTCTACTGCTAGACGTTTCTGGGATCATATTCTTGTCTATGGAGAATGCATGCAATACTGCCTAAGAATTTTACAATACCAAAATATTAAACAAAGCCTTCACACCTGGAGTGTGTACATGATGATAAACATGCTGCCTAGATATACGGCTCACTAGGATTTGGAACAGAGCAGATATTTTCTTCCATAAACACTGAAAAGGATTTTGCAGATTTTGAAGCATTGAATGAATGGATGAATAACTAAAATAGACAAAAATATAGAAAATAATAGAAAAAACGATCAGATAGATTGATGGATGGATGGATGGAAGATGGACAGACAGACAGACGGATGGACGGATGGATGGATTGGATGGATGGATTGGATGGATGGATGGATGGATGGATGGATGGATGGATGGATGGATGGATGGATGGATGGATGGATGGATGGATGGATGGAAGATAGATAGATAGATAGATAGATAGATAGATAGATAGATAGATAGATAGATAGATAGATAGATAGATAGATAGATAGATAGATAAACTGTAAACACATTTACTGAGTAAATAAACAATAATGTCCATTATGTTACACACGCATGATCGCTTAGATAAGGATGCATCAGCTGACCAAATGAAGCTATCTAAGCAGACTATCACTGGATTCAGACATGCATACATTACATGTTATTAAAAATGCAAGAGACTTACCAAAGCCTAGAGTGTCCCGATGCAGGAAAGAGCAGACAGAAGACAAAATTAGACATTTAGCGAAGGTGAGCTGTCGTTTACATACAGTAAGCATCTCTCTTTACGTCATACCTGCCATCATGCAGAAAATCAGTTTGAGAGTCTGTCTAAAGCGCAGAGAGAAAGCTGCAGAGGTGAGGCTCAGTCCTTAAATAACTCACCTCTGACATGCAGTAGAAATTTACAGTTTACTCATGCATTTGCTGTGCAATTGATTTGTAAAGATACTGAAAGGTGCCCTGACATAATCCTACTGCCTGTGAGTATTGTTGCCATTACTGCTACAAACAGACAAGACCAGACAGCATGTGTTAAAGCCAGCTAAAAAGAACTATCCAAAGAGTTTAGGACAGTGAACGAGAGAAAGAAAGCCAATGAGGGGAAAATGGGACACTACAGAGCCGGTCAAAAGTCAGAAAGCCACGATTAGCCATATTGAGATCGGCAGGCATGGACAGCGGACCATACTGGACTCGTCTTTACCATCTGACACTGAACCTGATGGTGGTAAAGACCAAGCGGGCTGCTAACGCCCCCTTAAAGCAGGGGTGCATAGGAAAATAGGAGAGATTTGACCTCTACATGAACGTCAAGTGTTGATGTAAGTCTCAACATGCACTTGAATTGCTGAGGGTTGCTGCAGGCAATGGAATTGTATGCGTGAGTCTGAATTTTGGAGGTCTGAATATTTCTCAGAGGTCACGTGACCGACTGTCGTTGCCCTGAAGCAATCACACAGCCAACAAGGGGACAGAAACAGAGGACAGAGGCATGATGGGATAGACCAGATCAGACCCGGTACAGCACTGACTTCATCCACGCTGTAAAAGGCTTAGTGGCGCACGTCACTTTTACATGGATTTAAAAAGGCACACAGTTAAATCAGAAGTCAATGAAGTCCTCGGATATATTTTTGGGTAGAGTTGTCAACATTTCGGTTTCGAATGCTTCTGCTGTCGATTGACTGAAAACAACTGTTTTTTGGAGGGAAATCTGACAACTCACGGAAAAATATCACCCATAATCAATATGGGCCCAAGTGGGAATGGACCACAGGACACGCCAAAAGACCAAACTGAACGATGACCCGTACTTACCAAAATAGGGTTGGTTTTTAATTTCATGCAAAATATGGATAGATAAAGCATCAACATTTGTCCTTCAGAAGCTGAACATTTGCAGAAAACTCAATGTAAGAATCGGTTAGGAAAATTAGCTCTAACAAAAATCAAGAAGAAGAAGAAATGGAGACAAAGACGTGTAGACGGACTGTAAGAAATGTAAACAAATACAAAGATGTGAATAGAAACATACAACATACTACATAGATGCTGTGACTCAATCTCATAAATTAAACTTCGCACTTCATTATCAGTATATGAGTACTACACATTTAAAGACGAGACAGATGATTTGAACTCTGCAGATATTATGGAGAACACCAGGTGAGTGACCTACTTTTACTCTGGTGGAGCGTAAAACGCTTAAAATAGCATCAAAACATAAACACGTGTGCGCCTCTACCTTGCATGTGCCCTGCTGACAGCGTTATATTGTAAATTCATATTAGGGAACGCGTGAACGGTGGGTCTGATTGGCTAATACAGTCTTCTAAAGCTCCATCAGTCAAACATAACTGTGCTGGGCATGATTACTCACCAGGTCTCGGACAATAGGCATGGTCCTCTTGCGACGTAAATCTGGCATGCTGTCAATGCCATAAAGTATACTGCCAACCCTGGGGATGGAGGCAGATTTAGAGTCTATTAATACCATAATCATGCTGTACGCTATGAAACATTACCCGGATAAAAAGCAGTCGGCTGATTTACAGCACTGGCAAACAACATGGGATGGGAAGAGGGGGTGGGAGGAACAGGAAGTCCATCATAATTGCTCTTATCTCACACAAACCCATTCATGCATAAAATACTTGGGCCGTACAACCACAGCAGACTACACTGGGTACTGTATTCCAGAGTGCAACCCAATCATTTATTCATTTCTAATTATATGAAGTAGGGTTTTAACGTCATCTTCTTCACTAATTTATTTCTTCTTCATTAATTTAATTTAATGCAATATATTTAATGGATTCCATTAGACTAAAAATGCTAAACATTTAACTTCGAATATGATAGCTACAGTTAAATAAAGATTCCATATAGAGTTTTTATTTGATTGGACTCCCAAATATTAAAATAAATAAATAACTTTAATTCATAAAAATTTAAAATAAATATTTTCAACATACAATTGTGATGACGGCAATTCAATGACAATTTGGCATGCATAATGTATACTGTTTCATATAGTATTTTTAATAATACAGAATGCAGTATGCTTATATTGTATCAACATAGGAGAATAACTTTACGTCAATAATTCTAAAACACACATACACAATAAGAGATATTAGGTAAAGATGTTCTCGTACTGCACATCTATAAACACAGGTATGTTTCATTCAGACAGAGTCTAAAGAAATGTGTTTGTCCTCTTTAGGAAGACAGTGACATCAACGATGATTCCTGAGAACTTTAATAAGCATAAATGCCAGCAGTGCAATGCATATTTATTTTTGACAGCTCATTACAAAAATTAAATTCATCCCCACTACATTCATTAACCTGGAGACATACAATTGCAAACAATTAACACTAGATCAAGTCCCAAGAAAATCCACAAATAGCACTCAATGCACATTCTTGCTCTTCTGCCTGCGGTCTATCAGAGAAAAATAATATCACTGAGTGTGTGTGTGTGTGTGTCAGTGATAAATGGAAGACGAAGAGACCCACCGGCTTGAGAGTTTGAGGCACCAACACACACACACACACATATTTAACACCTGTACGAGTGTAACTCTAGACGCACACTCTTGCGTATAATGGTATAGAGCTCAGCTCTCTTTATTTCCCCTGTGTGTTTGCTGAGTGTGTCTGTACTCACCCTCCACCGGTCAGTCCCAGTTTGGCTGGGTCCAGGATATTGGCACAACCCTGTCAAACAAGAAAATAGACACAGTTCAATAAGGCACTGTACTTACTGTATATCATACAACATGGTCACAACAAAGAAACAGACAAACAGTGACAAATGTGTAAATATACAGACAACATACATTATAAAAAAAAGATCAGAGAGTAAAGATCTACCTTTCTATCTGTCTGTCTGTATCTGCCTGTCTATCTATATATCAATCCACCTGTCTGTCTACCTGTATATCAGGGAAATATCAGTGGTGTTCTGAAAAGAGGTAAAGTCCTCACAGTTTTTATTTGTTTTGTTTATATATATGTACTTACTGTGTATTTACTCTGGTAATAACAGTAAATTATGCATAACTAAAAGTAACTGTAACTCTATAGTAAGTACATGTAGTAAAATAATATTATTATATTTATTTGTACAATTCAATTGTACAATAAAGTACAACGTAAGTGCATCACTGTAAAATATAGGGTCACCATATTTTTTGTGTGAACTAATGTTCACCTTTTCTTTTAAATAGTCAGTTTACTTTCGTATCATCTATCATGATCCTCTGTAAACTCTGGTCAAAGACACAAAGATGTACCTTTCATTCCACCAAGATGATGGTGATCAATCTCACATTAATCATGGTTTTGGCCATTTCAAGTCACGAGTGATTGAGTTTACTTACTTTTTAACTACCGTATTTTCCCGCATATAACCTGCGGGTTATATAAGGGTGCGGGCTATATCATACATTTTTTACACGTAATAATATTTCAATATATTTGTTACGTCCCCAAGGACGTAAGTTTTTTTTCCGGTATTTTCTTTCTTGCGAGGGTTGTTGTCTCTGGCGCTTGTACCATCACTGTCAATCATGCGAGAAGACGTGATTGGCTGTGCTGCCATAAGGACGTGCTCTTCTCATCTCATCCGATGATCAACACCTGTAGAATCGCTTCTTAAGGGACGTGCTGCTGCACAGTGGGAGACACTGCTTTTTCTTTTTCTTCTGATTCCGACTTGTGTTTATTTTCTTATTGTGTGAATTTCGCGCACAAGCACTGTGTACAGAGCCTGAACAGATATGGATAATTGACGTCATGCGAGCAACATTCGAAATTCGAAATGTGAACTTACACAAGGGTGGGGTTATCTGCATCTGCGGGTTATATGCGGAAAAATACGGTAGTCTTCCCATCAACAGCACAATTTTGTGTATTTAGACAACAAGAGTTGGGAGTTTTTGCCCAAACCAAATGTATCCAATCTTTTCCCCTTTTGTTCTCATATTTTCTCATGCAATTTTTTGCATCCTTGCATCCTCAAAGGAAACACTAACCTAACTCTAGCTGTATATCTACTAATCATTTTGTGTCTATCTGTATATCCATTCATCCATAGTATACTATTTGTCTGTCTTTCTATCTGTCTAGTTGTCTGTCTCTTTGTATACTTCTCATTAACATGACTGCCAAGCAAGTCAGAGAACAGAGAACACTGGGAAAACATGCAGCATATATTATATACATTCAGAGATGAACAAACACACAGAAATGGGTGAAAAAGTATATAAAAAAGGAAAACACAAGAAGACCTCCGTGTCCAGAGCAGTGCTGTCTGCAGAAGAGAAGCAGAAAGACAGAGAGGAACATTAGAAATAACAGCATATATCGACATCTTTATCTATAAATAACTGCACACACTTATAATGACTTGTGTCTAATGGAGCCAAACAAATAGTGCCAGCACAGCTCATTTACGATATCTCAGTCAGAGTAATCCCTGACACACACACACACAAAACCTTGAGCCAATATATCATGTTTCTCTCATACACACTGGCCATATAGTGCTGTAAAAGCTTGCGGTGCCTGGCACAGAGAGACTGCTTATGTTTATTTAAATGCTCTTTCAGACAATCAATATGCAAACACAATTTCCACCAAATTATGGGCAGACTCAAACCTCAGAGATCAGGTTACACTGATGACCATTACTGACCCTGATTTCTCATATTACAGATAATCCATAATCTCCTTCTAGTCCATCAGTCCGTCTCATTCTCCCTTAAAGTTCACCTCAGATGCTTTAATGTCGCTCAAGTGTTTAAATGTAATGGCGATGATTAGTTCAACTTTAGTGTGATAGCTTCACAGCTCACTGAACCATGAACAATAAAAGTGAGGCTTCAGAGACGTCAGAGGTCAATAAGCTCACATAGACATCGAAAGAACAGCCTCGGAGCTTAAAATCTAGCTGGTTAATAGAGTAAAGACGAGCATGGTCAACGGAGCACTGATCAGATCTTTCCTTTTGGGCTTGCAGAGGGTTACTTGTCCTTTTTAAACTAAGCCTAAACTAAGGGCCAACCTACGGTGTTATAGTTCAGTGTTTTAATGGCCTGTTCATTCCAAATCAATTTTATAGCAACAAAACATCCAACTTTAACTACTAATTGGGTTAATGGGTATTATATTTTATTTAAAAATATGTTGATATGAAACTAAGAAGTATTTAGAATAATTGTAAATCTTACAACATGTCCATGTAACAGGGTAGCCCAAAATCAAAAGAAAAAATGTGATATTTCTCCATTTTTATCTTTTGATTTAGGGGTAAAATACTATCTGGGCATGTTTTCATAAGATTTAACATTCATTAAAAAAGCAACAACAAAAAAGTTTAACATCAACATATTTTTTTCTGGCTATTAAGACTTTTTAATCTCCACTAAAAATAATTAAAATGACACAAATATGAATAATATATTCAATTATTTTTAATGGTGATGCTAATTACTGTCATTATATATATATATATATATATATATATATATATATATATATATATATATATATATATATATATATATATATATATATATATATATATATATATATATATATATATATATATATATATATATATATATTTCAAATCAACAATAAACAATCTTCATGATTCATAATCAATTCCTGATAGATAAAACATCTCACATCCCACATTTTGTTTTTTAGAATATCCTATTTCAATACGTCACATTAATGCATTACTGTAAGGTCACATTAGTTAACTACTTTAGTTAAAATATACAAAGAATTAACTATATTTCTATTAATCATAGTTAATGTTAATTTAAACATTTACTAATACATTGCTAACAACATTGTTTTTGTTTAACATACATTGTATGTTAACAATTGTTTATGCACTGTGAACTAACATGAACAAAGGACGAACAGCTGAATTTAAATTAAATAACATTAACAACCATTAATAAATACTGTAACAAATGTATTGCTCATTGTTAGTTAATACATTAACGTTAACAAATGTGACCTCATACTAAAATGTTACCAAGTTCTTATTCTGATTCATATTAAATATTTTTTACGGATCTATTGAGATTGACCCTTAAAAATGATCACACACTGGATGTCCAATGTCTGCAGAATATACTGTATATGCACTGAGGGATTTCTTAGATGAATTAAATTTCCTTTTAGAGTTCTTGGTCAGTGACAGAGATGAAATGAAATGAATATTTTGGCTGGGGTTCTCAAGAGACTAAAATATATTGGTAAGTGAGAGAGGTGATAGAAAACCTCTTTCACTCATTTGGATCAAGGGTCTGTTTCCACTGAGCTCTGGCTGAATGCATCAGTTTCATAAATAATGGCTTTCGGAAAACAAACTGCAGGTAGAAAATCTTCTTTGAAAGACATGCAATGCCATACACCGTTTAAATTTAAATTTAAATTGATGCAATGAAAATAACATGACAAATTTCACAGAAGTCTCATATATTGAAACGTATTACATTTCTGACGGAAGATAATGAAAATGATTTTTCCTTTTAAAGTTTTCCTTTTTCCTTATGCACTGATGAATCGTGCACAATAAGACCCAGAACATTAATTGAAGTAATATTCATGTTGTCTCAACACGATATTGTCACGGTTCTGACACATTTGGTCTAGTAATTTCTTGGTTTTGTGGCAGAGCTCTGACACTACCGTAATGTCTCATATTTGATGTGTGTGCGCACGGCTTCGAGGATTTGGGCCGTGTGCATGGTTGTCTGTGTAATGTCTTATGTGCGGTTATGATGTCTGATCCCCAGACTGGTCTTGTTCAGTTTTGGTTCTGTGTCGGGGTTCGGACAATCATGACCCATGTGTTTGTCCTTGTCGTGAGCGCGTGAGACGAGTGGTTGCGGTGGGCACAAATATATTCTGCTTGAACTGCGTGCTCTCGTGTCTTTGTGCAGTGTTGGAGCACGCAGTTCGTGTTTACATCGGCTGCATGCTTTCATGTTGTGTTTTCGTGTCGTGCGCAGTTTGGTTTTCATCAGCTGCGCGCTGCCTTCGCGTTCATGTGAGAACGTGGCGATGCACGTCCGCATTGGCTGCGTGTTCATGTCATGTCGCTATTACCCTTTTGTGTCTTGTTTCCTTGTCATTAGTTTTATTTATCCCAGCTGTTTCTTGTTCAATCATCCTCCCTCCTGTGTGTATTTAAGCCCTTAATGTTTGCTGTCCTTTGTTGCGTCGTTGTCTTAACTTTGTTACTCCTAGTCTAGTCTAGTTTTTCCAGTCCTGCCTAGTCTGTCCAGTTTGTTTTTTCCCCCTCAGGGCAGTTTTTATTGCATTTTTGTTTTATTTTATATTAATAAATACCCTTTTCCTGCAATATCGAGTCCTCGCTCTTGCCTTCACCCACCATTCCTGACAGATATGAAGTCATTTGTAATGCACTTCAATTATGCATTTCATAATTTTATGTATTTCTGAGTAAATCAAGCTTTGATGAAATACAAAAATAAACAAACTTTTACATTCGATTAGCATGTGCTGATGAATCATTCACAATAACATCAACTGCATGTATGAGTAAGTAAACAGTGTCAAATTAGATTTTTTGTCCATTCATGTCCATCTCTATAAAGAATATTCCTAATACAGTCATAAACCTTGATTACTGATATGCATTGCAAATGTAACGCATAAAAAATCTGGAGTAGAACTATATTTTTTGAGGTCTGAAGAGACAATAAAGTACAGTCATAAAATATTAATTTCTTAAAACAACAGGAGACGTTTTCTACTGCAGACCGACTAAAAACAAGCCTTCACACATCGGCAAGTGGCAAAAAGTATTTAAATATCCACATGTTTCTAAATCTGTCCTCTGTAAGCGCTGTGATCTAAATAAAATATTAAGAGAGACTACACTTTCATTCAAGATAACCGAGCTGGCTTACAAACTGCGTCAGCTGACCTCGATGGGTCATAGCGGAAGAAATCAAATTGAAATAAGAAACAAGTGCGGTGAGGACACTACTAGTCTCTGAACAAGACTCATATAAGAGTCCTAACAACACTGACCTGGTTAGCAAGAGCCCTTGGGAGGGGGAATTAGCATTTGAATGCAGTTCATGCTAGAGCTAAATGAAGATTGGTTTGGCAGAAAGAACAACTCCTAAGAGACTGCACTGTAAAACACTCCAAAAATGTGCAGCCTGAAGAAGGATACACCGAAACAGCCATGACACTCAGAGCCCCTCCATGACAGTTCCTCATTTTATGCAAATTATTTCTGATCAACACTCTTTAATTAGTCGAGGAGAAAATGAGAGCTGAGGAAATAAATTGGCTGTGTGAAAACAAGGAGCTAAACACCAGCACCACTGAAGTGAAGAATATTTCTGTGCAATGGTTTTCATCACCATTCTATATTAATGCACTACTTTCATTGAAGCGCACACACACGTCACTCGCAAACACAGATTAGGGATTGCGCTGCGCACACACAGAAACAGGAGCACAGAAACCTGGCAACGCTGCCATGTGACTTTTTCAATAAATTAAATTTGCTTCAATACATTACAAAGCAAGGAGGTTATAACGTCTCTGTTTTTGAAGTAATTAAACTCATAGCTTCGTTGCTAGTAGAGAGACACTGCAGATACACAGGTAATTGACACGCACATATCTCTCTTTCACACACCATTCAAATAAATGTTATAATATCATCACACTACTTTATCCCTGTGTCTGATTTAAAGTGGACAGTATGCTAGATCTAACAAGTGGTGAAAAAAACGTAATTTTAACCCTTCCAGTCAATTTTATTTCCACAAAAACCAATAACAGCTTTAACCAGTGAATGCTGAAAAATGACCAAGGTATGAAAGGGATAATCCACAGCTAGCTGTGCAATTTGAATGTACTCCACAGAGGCAACCCCCTCCACGTCACGCATTACAATAATTTAATGCACACACATATATACTATAAGTATGTCAAGTATGGTTTCAGGAAAGCACAGAAGAAGGTAAACCACAATAAGTAACAGAAAAACAGACAAATCTGATCACAAACTTAGGCCTACAAAAACACAATGAAGCCAAATGGCTTAACAAGGAGCAGGTTATACAAATCAAACATAAACAATTGGGAACATGTTTTGAAACCATAGAAAAAAATTTAGCACTTTATTTGACAGTGTTATGGAATTTTATAAATGATGTTTTCTTCTTCTTATATATGATTATATTTTGTTTCTTGGCATTATTGATTATTGTGTGACATTAATTGTATTTTTGTTCTGTAGAACTAGTAAGTAAAATATAAGTCTGAAGAAATACACTTGAGGTATAGAGAGGGTAATGTGTTCCTGATAAGGAATGGAAAATTACAATTGAGTCTTTAGCCTTGACTAGAGATATAAATGTCGAAGCTGCCCAACCTTCTTTGTCACACTCTGCAGGGCAACTCGAATGTCTCTATGACTGTGGCCTTTTCTTGCAAGAAAATAAAACTTTTTAAATTATAATTGGGATATTTGTCTATTATTCAGAACTAGTAAAAGATTTTGCCACCACAGACAGTTTTGAATTGCATGATCATACTATGTGTTTATTGTAGTAACGACACTAACTGGGTAATAACTAAGTACTAACCCTGAACCTACCCTTACGCTTAAACCTTAACTTAACCCGCGTAATTACCTTACACTACTGAATTATTTTGTGGGTAAGTACACTGCAAGTACATTGAAAGTGCACACACTGTAAAATAAAGTAAAAAAGATAGGAAATACAGAGCTACAAACTAAAACTACAGTGCTACAAACATGAAAACACTTACAAATATAAAACTACAGTGATACCTCGGTTTACGAGCGACTTGGTATACGAGAAAATCGGTGTACGAGCATGGGGGGTCGAATCGGTGTACGAGCATTGTATCGGTGTACGAGAAAAAATTTACCCACACCCACGCGCAGTTTTGTGTGGAAGCTCAGCATGGTCTGCGCATTTTTAAAGGAAATATCCTAATGACAGCCTCTCATAACACAGTCAGGTGTTCCAAACCCTTCATCACCCCTTAACTCACTCATTCTCTCAGCGTTGCTTGGTTTGGCTGCATCATTCACCACAGTGCATACTTTTATAAGTGATTTACATCAGTTTTAACTCCTGTTGTAACATTAATTAATTGTGATCGCTATTGTTCACATAGTGAAATATACACGTACAGTACCTCTAAGCAGTAACTGTCACAGTTCATGAATTCATTGTCTAGTTCTGCCTGTGTGTGTGTGTGTGAGAGAGAGAGACACACACCTCGTTCTCATATCATCTGCCTATTTAGTTCACTTCTCTCCACTCTTCTCTTGTCCAGTCCTTCATTTTCAGCTCCAGCGCGGGTTCATTCGCGCGCCGCGCCTCCAGCGCGCGTTCATTCGCGGGGCGAATGGTTGGCGCTTAATGGTTATAATCTTGACTGTAATTAATAGGGTAAAACCCAAAAAATATTTAAAATGGACATTTATGGTCGTGTGGAACGAATTAATTGATTTTTAGTGCATTCTTATGGGAAAACTTGTTTTGGTGTACGAGCATTTTGGTTTACGAGCTCGATCTTGGAACGAATTAAACTCGTAAACCGAGGTATTACTGTATTTTAGTTTTTACTAAAACTAAAAAAAAAAATTGTATTAAATGTATTTTTCATATAGATATTACTTTATATATTATCATATATATATTCTAGACATCACAGTTCAACAAGTGCCAAGTGATTAAAGGGAAAGCACTAAGAGAAGATAACTCTCTTTATAGGGTGAATGTCTTTTTTTAGCTGAAATTAAAATGAAATGCTCAGTCTGTCCAACACACCACCTCAGTGTCAGCAGAACAGTATGTTCCTTCTCTCATTATATAGATGCTGTATTTGCACAGTAAAAAGTGTAAGAGAAATATAATTTTTTTATGTGTTCAATTAATGCCACTGCTTATACATTATCAATTGTGTTAATATTACATGAGTTACATAGGCTTCTGACTTACTCTTGGTTTTTGTGACAGAGCCCTAACACTACTGTATTGTCAAGTCTTCCTGTGAACGCACAGCTTTGAGTGTGCTTGAATCATGCGCTCTCCTGTCGGTGTTACCTGTCCTGTGTGGGGGGCATGGGGTTTGGATCCTGACACTTCGAATTCGGATTTTTGTTGGGATTCATACAGTCATGCTCTGTTTTCTGTTCATGTACTTTAAAAGTGAAAACCCACTTTTTTAATCAAGTTTAACACATAGCGTTGGACTTGATTCTGATCCAATTTCTTCACTTTGTTTTCTTTATGTTGTCATTTGATGTTTTTATTGGAAAGCACCTTGTGCACCTTTTGGCTGTTGTAAGGCGCTATATAAATAAAATTAGATTGATTGAGATTCTTGTGCACTCTCATGTCTTGTGTTAGCACATGGTTTCATGTGCGTTGTTGTGTTCTATGTAGCACGCAGTTTGTTGGCCATGTCCTTTCATGTCTTGTTCGGTCTTGTGCTTGTTCGGTCTTTGTGTTTTTCACTGGCTACGTGCTTTTATGTCATCTTGTTTTGTGTGAACACGCAGCTTATGTGTGTTCTCATTGACTCATTTTCATGTGTGTTTTCTAGTGTCTTGACCCTGCTCATATTGTTACCTCATCATTGGTTGAGTTGCCCCATCTATCCTCCCTCATTACCTGCCCAGTTTGTGCCTTATTTATGCTCCTTGTGTTTTCTATTCAGTTTTCTTAGTTTGTTCTTTTAGAGCTCGCTTTTGGTCCTGCGCAGAGTGCCTTCGGGCATTCTGCTCTCTTCGGTCTTCCTTCTGTTCCATGCTTCCTCCTCCTTCCACCCAGTCTGTCATGCAAGCTTTCTGCTCATCTCTCCTCTTTCTTACAAAATTGACTTTCAGGAGTTCATTTCCCGTGGCCCAAACAAGGAAAAGAACCATCAGCAACAAAGAAACTCGCATCCGTGGCTCAGCAGCCAAAAATTCCAAATGCTAGTATTAATTATCAATCTTTAGATGTGTTTTAGACTTAGACTTAAGGTTTCACTTAATTTCTTGCTGGCTCTCAAAAGTTAACTGTCTCTAAGTTGCCATTCTTTTACTTTCTCTCTCCCCTTTTCTTATTTATTTTCATTAATCTGTGTATGTATTCTGTGTTTTTGATTTAATTGTCCGTATTCATAGTGTTATGTATTAAAGTCAGTGTTATTCACGCTTGATTGTCTCTGTACTGCTCACAAATAAGTTACTTTAATGTTTAAATTTTGCTAAATTCTTTTGGTACTTTCAGTACGATAAAACAGAAAGATCATTCTTAATCACAAAGTATAATTTCCCTAAGATTGTACGGCCTTGTAAGGTGCACAAAACAGCATATATCTTTGAACTTAATTCTAAAACTAAGACTAATTCTGCAAGTCGAATTAAGCCATATATATATTTATAGTGAATTTGTTATAATTATCAATATATTTATGTGTGTATTTGATCATTACATGTTGTGATTATATATACGAATATATCCCCCCCCCCCCCATTTGAGCTGATTCACCACATGTGTGTACAATGAATATTATTTATTTTATGTACTGAAAACAGACACTTACATTTATTGTTACTCATTCAATGCTTTTGACAAAGGGATTAGAGAAGAAGGACAAAGTAATTGCTTCTAGAAACTATTAACTGTTTAATATTGTAATGGGACAAACTGAAACAAGCAGAACTTTCAAGCAGGTCGCTGCATGATGACGGTTGTGGCATTTATATAAAAGGTTAGATTTTGAAAGTTAAGTATGGCAATGTTGTTTCATTGAAATGCAAGGCCTCAGATAACTACCGAGCACAAGCACCCTCCTTCAATCAAACTATTGGTAGAGGACTCGGATATATTTCCCTTTTTATCTCTTTTTTGTCTCTCTCTCTTTAATCTGCAAATGCTGTGATAAACAACTTGTGAAAAATGCTTCTTTTTGTAGTAAAGGTCAATAGGCTTGGCAAGTCAGATATAATATAAAAAATATTTACGTATTTCATGATGGGCATATTATGGAATGTTGAGGAAGATTAATGGGAAAGTGTACACATATGATAAAAAGAAGCAAAAGACCTTATGATAATGTGTTTGTTTACTTATCCAATGAACAATTTTACTGAATAAATACTCTTTCGTAGATAAATACTCTTTATGTATTTGTGGTTGTGGTGAGTAGGGCAGGGCAGGGCCAAGGGCCATGAGAATGATTGATACTAATCTACTCGTATCTCACGGCTCTCAATCCTGCCCTGCTCGCCAAAAAAGTGGCTAAATGCACAAGGTAGTGAAGTTATTGTGCATTTGGATCAGTGACGTCCATATTTAAATTATTGTCTTTTAAAATAATTTGATAAATTCATGACATGTAGAATGTCCCGCAAAACATCAGCACAATTGAACAAAAAACTATTTTAAATGGTCTTGCAATAAAGTAAAAAAAATAATAATATTGTGACATTTTATGAGTTTAGCCTTTCATATAATTTTTTTTTTAAATATCAGTAGTTTTAAAGCTGTTGAGAAACATTTTTCCTGAAATGTGTATAATCTCAAATGTATTTGTATAGTGTCTTTTATTACATTTTGACAGAGAAATAACAGTAAGCATAGTAATGCAGCATCCAGAGGTGATGAGAGTTTATCATTGTCATAAACTTCTTTTTTGTATTTAAAAATTCTATGCATGACCGTACTAAGTAAGAGCTAATACAGGCACCCAAGTCAGGTGGTGCAACTGCAATACATGTCCCTATATAAAAAAATATATATTATTATTATTATTTAACCGAATAAATAATAAATTTAAGCTAAGAATGTGTTACTATTATATTTTTAAAAAAATATACTGTTATAACAGGTTAGATTTAAGTTAAAGATGGTTTACACTTTGAAATATTTTCATAATTTATTTTCATTAATAATACTTTTTTCAACTATTATATCAAGAAAAGAAAAATCTGTCATACGTTATATTATGTAGGTGTCTTTAAGTACTATGTACTTGTCACAGCATGGATGAGTTTGAGCAAGATCTATATGCAGCAGTAAAACTTTAATAAACAATAAATCAAAACAACAAATACTAAATTAAATAAGTTAAATAATAGGAAAAAATAAGGGGCAGGTGGACAAAACAGTTTGGTAACAAACAGCCACACACTAGGAAACGAAGGCTGCATCCGAAATCGCATACATCCAGGTAACACTATACACTAGACCAGGGGTCGGCAACTTATATACATTATTTATATTATATATACATTATACGCATATACATACATAACATCGACCTCGGAATATATTTTGAAACACTTTGAAATTAATGTAGCTTTCCTATAGCTCAGAATATTTGATTTTGGATGCAGCCTAGATCAAGGAAGACAGGACATAAACACAGGAACTGAGAACACTTATAACTACAATTAGAAAAAATATTTGGCCTGATTACTGCCACATCCATTCTCAATCATGAAAACACTTAAAGCGGACCTGCTTGACAAAGTGAAATAGACCAGACGATCTTCAACAGCTAAAGATCATGCTGAGATCCCAAAAAAAATCAGGAACAAATGAGAAAGAAAGTAATTGAGACCTATCTATCTGAAAACTCTAAAGCTTTGGGACTCCAGTGAACCACAGTGACGGCCACTATCTACAAATGGCAAAAACATAGAACAGCCTTTCCAGGAGTTGCATGGACATCAAGTTCTAAGACGAAAACCACTGCTGAGCAAAAAGAACATTAAGACTTGTCTAATTTCCAGATAATCCAGAAAACATCTTGATTATCCCCAAGACTTTTGGGAAAAAACTGTGGACTGACAAGACAAAAACTTTTTGTAAGGTGTGTATCCCATTACATCTGCCATAAAAGTAATACCGCATTTCAGAAAAAGAACATCATACCACCATGGTGGTGGTAGTGTGATGGTCTGATGCTGTTTTGCTGCTTCAGGACCCGGAAGACTTGCTGTGATAAATAGAACCATGAATTTTACTGTCTACAAAAAAATCTTGAAGAAGAATGTCCGGCCATCTGTTCGTGACCTCAAGCTGAAACAAACTTGGGTTCTGCAATAAGAAAATGATCCAAAACACACCAGCAAGTCCACCTCTGAATAGCTGAAGAAAAACAAAATGAAGACTTTGGACTGGCCTTAATCAAAGTCCTGACCTGGAATCCTATTGAGATGTTTTAGTATGACCTTATAAAGCTAGTTCATGCTAGAAGACCCTCCAATGTGGCCGAATTACAACAATTCTGCAAAGATCAGTGGGTCAAAATTCCTCCAAAGAGCTCTAAAAGACTTTTCGCAAATGCTTGCTTGGTTGCTTTTATATATATATATATATATATATATATATATATATATATATATATATATATATATATATATATACATATACACACATATATATATATATATATATATATATATATATATATATATATATATATAAAAATATACTGTACATAGAGTTTGCCCCCTTTCTGATTTCTTTTTTTTTTTTGCATGTTTGTCACGCTTAAATGTTGCAGATATATATATAATATATAATATATAATATATATATATAAATCATTATCTGATTTGCATAGTTCCATTGGTGAATCCGACACAGAGTGCACTGCACTCTACATGCATTTATTCCATGTAAAACATCTCAGTAAAAATACAATCATTTCTGGAATCCAGTTGTTGAATTGACCTCATTGTTATGCCTCAAAAATGAACTGATTTGGTTTGTGAGTCGTGGCTTTTGTTTTAGGGAATCAGAATCCCCTAAAGTACACAGAGCATCTGGCTGTAAGCGTGCAGCATGAATGAGCAGCCTAAATACAGTATCCCAACAGTACTCAGCAGTGCAGCGTTGGGTTTGCCTTGTGCTGTGACTGTGATTCTCACATCTAGGTCAAGAGCGTTTTCAGTGTGAGTAAGACTGGGTGGAAATTCCCCTGTTTCCTGACTGACTGTAAAAGGAACTCTGCTTTTGTGAGGTACATTTCAAATTAGCGTAGAGACATATAGATGCCACAATTTCATCTGTTCATGTTCATATTAGCATGTATTGTGTAAACTCTGAAAACAAACATTTGAGAAACTACCACTGGAAATCAAATAAAATGCTAAAACTGTTAATAAAACGTCTTGCAGTTATTAAAGGAATATTTCACTCATGATGAAATTATATGTAGCGAATAGTCAAATGTGCTGCATCCCATTACATCCCAGTGCATCAACCCTGGCGTGATCTGAAAATGCACATGCACAAATTGGATTAGGGAGAGCTACCATCAAATCGTCTCTTTCTATGTTCCAAGCAAGAAAAAAACTCATCCGGGTGTGAAACGACATGAGTGCGAGTAAATAATAAGAACATAACTATATGGGAGGACTATTCCTTTAAAAGTAAATGTTTAAATATAAATAACCATCTTGATGATTTGACTGATGAAACTGTTGATTTGGCCACAAACGTTGAAGTACACTTTCATTTCAACTCCACACACATACACAAAACCAATCACCAATTCTAGCTACTCAACATAAAATACTAGTAATCCTCATACTGGTCTTCAGAACAACCCTTCAGTAGTGTCTGGGTATTCGGGAATCAAAATCAGAGAAATACATCATGTATGGACAATGGTGGATCTTAAAAGACTCAATCAAGGCCTTACTGACCAAAACCTTGATTAAAACCCTTCAAGATACAAATGTAATCAACTATAATGTATATAAGAAAATCTGTACAGTTAGCATAAAATACAAATAAATGGTTGGACTGTACCTCCTGCCAGGATCTGCTGTTCCAGCTCAGCCATCTGCTTCCTGTAAGCTCTCAGGGCTGCTTCTTTGAAAGTGGGACGGATCCTTTTTTTGGGTGGTGCTTCCTGCACAGGAACCTCTGTAACGTTTTTGTTCTCATCCTCTTGTGCTACAGTCTGTTCTAGCTCATCTGTTCCCTTAATTTCTGATGTTTCTTGAACCTCCTGCACCTCCTCTTTTCCTTCCTCCTGTTCCTCGATCTCTGCTTCTGGTTCCTCGGTTTCTTCCACATAATCCACCAGACTCACCTCATACTCTGCTGTGTCTTCAGTCATGGGATTGTCATCATACTCCTCACTAAGGTCCTCATCATATTGTTCATCTAGGCTGCAGTCATATTCCAACACAAGGTTACCCTCTTGAGAGATGTCATATTCTTGTGAGACATCATATTCCTCTTCTGGACACTGTTCCTCAGCTTCATTGGCATTTGTTCTGTTTTCTAAATTGGCTAGCACTTGTTCCATCACCTCAACATAATGTGTCTCATTGTCCACAGGTTGTTCAGCAGGTTGTTCTTCCTCTTCTGCCTTATAATAGTACGGTTCTGTGTAGACGTCAGAGTCAATGGTTGTGCTGGAGCTGTTCGCTGTGGACTGGGACATGGTTCTGAACCTGCCCATGAATGAGGTGTTGCTTGGTTCTTCAACTGGGGCGCTGGAGCTTTGGGGACCTTTATTCCACACAAAATCCAAAGCTGATTTTGCTCTTTGCAGGGTGGATCCAAAACCTCCAAAGCTGAAGGTTTTTTCATTGAGGTCTATGCTAAGCCTGCTACTCCATGATTTAGGAACGTCCTCCACCTTCTCATTTCTAATCTCACTCTGGCTCCGGTACATGGCTGTAGTCTTCTGGCTCTGCTGGAGGTGGTTTACATCTTGTCGCTGCAAAGTTTGTGGAGCTGATTCAGGCTTAGCTTTGATCTTCTTGGTCTTGGGTTTCTTTTCGGGTTGCAGTTCAGCAGCAGGTTTAAGTACTGGTTTTGGTATGGGTTCAATCACAACCTCTGGCTCTAGCTCTAGCTCTAGCTCTAGCTCAGGCTCTGGCTCTGGCTCTGGCTCTTCAGGTTCAGGCTCAGGTTCAGGTTCTGGCTGTGCCATTTGTTCTGGCTCTGGCTCTGGCTCTGGCTCTGCCTCAAGCTCTAGATCAGGTTCTAAAAATTCAGGTTCTATATCTATATCTTGTTCTTGGCCTGTCTCAGGAGTGCTATCTAGAGTCAGAAAGGTCTCACCTTCAAACTGTAAATCAACCTCTAGGCATTTAATAATTTTCTCAGGGAAACCAGGGTTAGCTGCAGGGTCAAAGGGACTACTGATCTCAGAGATTATGTTCTGCTCAGTTGAAGCATCCAAACCTGAATCAGTACCTTGTTCAATATGATGCCATTCTTTCCATGGTGAGAGGTCACCCTGTAGCGACAGCTGAGAGCCACTGTAATGGCTCCTGTCCCCTGATATACAAACAAGACCATTACTTACACCACTGTCAATAGTCTCAGTAGTTTCAACTTCATTATGCTCCACATAAGGGCGTTCTTGGCTCAGAGTTTGACTGGGAGGACTAGCGTACCAGGAAGATGCCATGTCTTCTTGCTTCCGTTGCCAAAGTTCCTGATCTGAGGAGGAAAGCAATGAGCACCCATTGACTCTGCTGAAATACTGACTCTCTGAGAAATCCTCAGAGTAAGACTGGCAAAGTTTAGAACAGTCTGATTCAGACCTACTGAGTTTGGGAGTGGAGTAGTCACTTTGAGAAAGCCATCCAGCTGTTACGTCAGAATAGTAGGACTTGCTTTGCTTGTCGTGGTCATCGTAGGCTATATTATCTGCATAGTGCACAGAGTATGCAGAGTCATCGGCCATCCTTCGGTGATCGTGAGACTTTTTCTTGTCCGATTTACTTTTTGGGGGTGGTTTGGACACAATTGCATATTTGTTCTTGTTTAATTCATCAAGCTCTTTGTCACTTTCCATGGAGTCCCAGTCATCACTTTCAGCCTTGTCTTTAGCTGAGATCTTGATGTCCATGCTTTCATATGTCTGAGAGGAAGCCATTGGCTTATCTCTCTTTTCTTTTGAATCATGTACCAGACTATCAGTCGAAATGGATATGCCAGTTCCTTTAAGCTTATAACACTTTTTCAAAACTAAATCCCTGTCTTGTGGGCTTGAAAATATAACTACAATTGGTCTAGGTTTAGCATTGTAACATTCTCTTTGTTGCCCTAGTCGATGGGCCAGTTCAATTTTAAATGTCTTGCGTGCTTCAGCAAAACCCATTTTCTCTTTCAGAATTTGATAAATAAGCTCTTCTGTTTTTTCATACTTTTCCTCAGGCACATTTAGAAATCTTAGAGTAGCTTTGTTGGTCTGGTGGCTAATCTGTCTGATGTAGTCATGAATGTCTCGAGTCTCACGTCTGGACTGCACGAAACCTGAACGGAGCTGCTCGATTTCACTCTGCACTACCTCCACGCTGCTGGAGATCTCGTCAATTGAGCTTTTGAGGGCGTTAACGTGCCCTCGCAATTCTGAGAGCTCAGACTCAATCTGACTGATTCCCTGAAGTTCTTTGAAGATCATCTCCATCACATCCTGAGTCTGACTGATACATCCCGTTGAGCTGGATCCTGGCTCTAGGGTAGTAGTTTTCTGTTGTCGACCAGCTCGGTCCAGAGATTTGCTTCTGATTCCAAGAGTCTTTCTCCAGTTGCTGGCCTCTGAGTCTGAGGATACACATTCTTGGCTCTTCTTCCATTTCCTCAGCTTTTTCAGAGCACCCAATCGAAGAGTGTGGAGACTGCTGCGCTCTCCCCGTTCCCCCTCCGAGCTGCCATCAGAGGGCGCTAAACTAATCAAACTCTTCCTGTTCCTTCTTACTGGCATTGTATAAGCTTTTTGTTCATCGAATCTATGGACAAGTTTTGCCTCGTTTAGAGAGTCAGAGTAATCACTATCAATTGACAAGACCTCATGAAATTCATTATTGTTCAGAAAGAGGGCATTTTTTGGCAATCCATTGGCAATTGCTACACGGTAACTGAATGTTGGCGAGAGAGAAGAACAGTCGTTTTTTCCATCATCCTCCTCAAGAGATATATTGCGTGCCGATGAGCATTTGGAAATTTTTTTAACTGTGCTTTTCAGTGTGGTTGAGAACGTTGGATTCCGTACATGCAGTTCAGGGGACGTTTTGGGTTCTTTTTTGTTTTCGCTGCTCTCTTTCTTCTTTGTGGCAGTTGCCAGTTTCTTTGTAAACATTCCTTTGCAAATCTTTACGATGTAAGACGATAGCTTCTTGAAATGGGCAGAAACCATGGAGGGCGATGTTTCAGTAGTTTTGCACTCTGGACGCAGTGAAGCAAAACAGTTCTCAAACCCAGCGGTGCTCAATGGGAAGCACACAGACACTTATGAGTTTTAAAACTCAACCCTGAGGTATTTGAGGGTCTAGAGAAGAAGTGACCTCTGATGTGGATGTGCCAAGCAAAAATGGTTGAACATCCTTAGTGAGGGAAATATTCAAGGATGTTCTTCAGAAGCGGCCTCATGTCTCTGAAAAAAAGAAAAACATATTTTCAGTTAGTTCGCACTGAAGGTCAATATGTAAAGTGTATAATGATACACTGCACATAGTGTATAATGAATCGCTGAAGAATTCTACTAGAGCCCCAATTTCAGGCCATTTCTCATGAGGCAGTGAAATCCAATTCAGCTGAGCTAGACATGTCACATTTTGAAAGTATTGAGGGAACCTTCTTATTTAAACATACACCCAAGCATACGAGACACAGGGCCACAATAGTATTGTTTTGGATACCCAATAAACCCCTAAACAGTCTAACATGAATAATTGTGCTTACATTATTGTACAAATCTATGCATTTCTAACAACAAGCTTCAAAATGATAAGAAGAAAGCAGTTTGTTAGCTGTATCATGATCAATGAAGTGTTGGTATGGCAATATTACCATTAATCATCAGGTTACAACACTGTAAACTTGCCTTTGGCACATGTAGTATCCCAATAAAAATCCTATGATGCAGTTCAAATGTACTAGAAAACACAATATGATCATTAACCTGAACAATAAACTCAATTCTAATATGCAGAGATCCTCTATGGAAAAAAGTGGCATATGTTTGAATATCAATAATTCAGTCAAGAATGGTTTTGTCTGGAAGCTCATACATTATTCATAAATGGAGGTAAATGGTGAGTACTAAAGTTATTGTGTATCACACCACTTAGAGGCCTTGTTGCATCTGATTATATACAGCTAAAATATATATATTTTAATAAACTCAGTATATGTCAGTGAAAATAGCAATACAAACAATAATGATTGGCCTATAATACAGAGCAGAACAGGTGACAGTTGACGGCATTGTCGATAGTGTTGTGAGTGAGACACCTTGATGTTTACTCTCTATCTCTCTCATTTGATCATCAGTATTTTTGTCCTGTTTTTAACTAAAATATCTAACCATCCTTAAAATAAGATATTTATGCTTATCAGGTAAAGTTATGTAAATAAGATTTTTAAAAAGTTTTATTTTTAAGCCAATTTTGAATCTTTAATTAGGTTTATTTTGTCCCCCGCTGGTGAAAACAATCCCCATTTTTTTCTTGTTCTTGTTTTAATCATAAATCTCAATTTCCTAACATTAAAAAAAAATACTTTAAATACAGTTTTTCAATTAAACAACTGAGGAGCATATTAAATTAATTTAAATATCTTTAAAATGTCACAATTCAAACAATCTAAATGATTTCTAATAGTTTTCTTTTGATTTTAAGGGTACATTTTGAAAAACTATAGGATAAAATTCACTCATCTGCAACTGCACCACACATACTGTCTATTTAACACAACCAAACCATTCAATAACAGACGCTTGATTTATGCACAATTACCAGCCATCATAATTTACTACAATCTGACTCTGATACTTTTAATTAAACTAAGTATTTGGCTGGTGAAGTTCCAGCATCCTGCATCCTGCTGGACCTAACAACATTTTGTAAAGTTAATTTCTGATGTCCACTCAGAAAAGTTTAAACTGGGCAGTGGAAGCAAATGCTGAGACCAGAGGTTTCAAACTTCCTTTTCCAATTAATTAATTAGCTCTTCTTTGATTAATGGCTAAAATCACTGTCTCTTCATTAAACCATTACAGCATTACAGAGCTCAATCAATCAATCTACCGAAAAATACACATGAGACGATTAAATCTGATTAGAGTAACCTCAGTATTTCCACCACACCCCAACGGGTAATCAACTTCTAATTTATAGTGCTAATCAAATTTCATTGGATATGCTATAAATGAAAAATATGTTTTTGGAACATCAACTGAAATTCATGTGGATTCAGAGTAACATCATTTGGACAGCTAATGACAAATAAGTGTTTCTGGCTACCAAATCTATTAGCATACCCAAATGTATGTGCACCACCTACAAATGAACACATCTTGCTATTTGAGCTACACCATAAAATCAAGTATACAGCCATGCAATTATTTCAAAATGACTTTGTGCACAAAGAAAGGTCTATAAAGATAAACTGACTCTGGTGCGCAAGAATTTAACTGATGCTCTCATGCCTGAAAGGGAGCAAATCCCTGCATCCATGATACAAGATCTACTGGAAAGAAGAGTTGAAGCTGTTAGAGATGAATGACCTTACGTATGCCAATGGTTTTGATTGTTGATGTTCAACAAGCTCATATATGTATATGGTGTGCAGTTGTCCACATACATTCAGCTAAATAGTCTATAGCCCCTTTCACACAGAGGGATGGGGACCAAGTAACATTCCTGGGATCAACCCCAAGGCAGGACCAATGCCACAAGGGCTGTGCCGTAATGATAATGGTGAATGAATGAATGGTGAATGATCTCAGCTTCAAGGAACAGTGTTTTTTACGAATCAGTAAATAAATGCAAAAGTGTGGAGAGAGAGAAATCATAGACCATAAGCAAATTTAAGACGCTGCTGAGACATTACACATCACATCCTGATTTCACATGTCTTTGTGGGAATATATGTGAACTGATTCCAGAAAATCACCGGCAGTGTGAAAGTACCAAAACGATCCTGGGACAAATCCCAGGAAACAATATCAGTGTATTTTTCAGAATCTCTGTATTACAGAAGATCTTACTTTAAATGAACATTTATTTTTAAAAAAGACACTAATGTGATATTAGTCTCCTCTTGTTTTCAAAATGCATCTCAAAAATGTCTAAAACTGTACTCGGATAAAGGCAAAGAATTAAAACTCAAACATTTCTCATCAAATGATCTGAGCTACAATCTGATTTCATTTCCTCAAAGCAAGTACACAAGGTTTTTATGGTCTCCGACTTTTTCATCCTCTCCTGAACTATGAAAGAGCATCCTCTGAGCAATAACATTTTATTTCCAGTTCCACGTCTTTGTACAGATCCAGGTATGGAAATGTGTTTCGGAAAACTACTTTCTCGATCCAACAAAAAAGAACCATCAAGTGAAAATGACTCGAGTCATCTGCAAAAGCCTGACTGAGATATGTGCATTTATTAACATTCATTTTTTCAATCACTTATTAGTTTAGCTCATGTATTATGTAGCTGCTCCAAATGATTGAACTTGACAGTGCGTTGTGGAATGCTTCATAAAGCCAGGCTGCTCATTAGCTACTCTCTCCCGAGGAAAGCCGATCTCATGTGTGGCCGTCGGTGTGCTTGAGATGCAAAAGACATGGATTTTATCGATGGCTCTGACCCCATACCTCAAATACAGACTCTCCTCTGGCAACCTCAGCCCCTCCTGATGCATATTTAAGATAGAAAGAGAGGGACGAGAGAGAGAGAGTGAGAGTGAGAAAGAGCCCCACCCACTAACACAATTACAATCCGTTGCTCATCTCATTTTCGGTCATTACCCTGCTAAACCTCGGCATGCACAGACCGCGGTCCGAATATGCATTTTAAACATAACTATGGCGTTCATTTTAAACGCGAGCACGGCTTACGTTGATGCCCCTTGACCGAGAAAATGCTGGATATCACTTGACATCAGGGCTTCTGTCCCGGCGTGCATGCATGCATCCATCCATTCATCCCTCCATGCATGCATGCGCTAAACAAACACTGAGCGCGATGCACGCCCTCGGTGCAACCGTTAGCCGAGGAATGCAACCAATCAGAGCAGCGGGAGATTGAAAGCTCTCTCGATGATAATCCAACGAGCGCTTCAATCATCCCTCTCTGCCTGCGAGAACATGCCACCAGATGTTGATCAGAGATAAATGCGCTGAAAGCAACAACGGGCTGAAAGCATCGGACGTACCTCCGCCCCCTTCCCAGAACAACGCACAAAGTCTATTGACACAGAATGTTGAAAAAGTGTCGCGCGGATGCACACATGATGCAGCGAGCAAATGCATGGTCACTTCAAGTGCATTTTAAGGTTCAGGATGCAACAGCTTAACTTAGTGAAGTAGACATACATACCCTCTCCAACAGCGCGCAAAATCCATCCACTACGGAGCAGGAGCGTCTACCGAACTCTTAAACGTCCTGCCGCGAAGCACAGAGCATCCTCTGACGACGGGAAAGCATTCAGCAAGCCCTCAGTTCCACGTCCTGCTCTCACTACGATCCATTCCTCCCTCCTCGCCTGCTGCAGCGGCTGTGCTCAACTCAACCTTGGAATGAAGTCTGGCTCGGCGGGCGCATGCTGTTGCAAATCACGGAAGGATCCTGGGTTAAACCAAACAAAAAAATCCCTCCTCTCCGTCCAGCTCCTCCAGACGGAAGTCGCAGCGCTCCGCTGGGCAGCAGACGGTGCGTCTGGGATGGTGAAAGCCCCCTGTCTGGATGCACGGGACGCGCGTGTGTGAATGTGTGTGTGTGAGAGAGAGAGAGAGTACGAGAAGCCCTTGGAGGAGTGCAGCCCTGAGCCTCTCTCGCGCGCTCACACAGAAAGAGACGCACAAAGCCGCTGCTGCGATTCACAGACCTGCACACGTGACGAGAGAGAGAGAAAGAGAGAGAGAAGAGGATGGGAAGGGAAGGGATGAGACATACAGCAGGAAGGCTGTGTGTGTGTGTGTGTGTGTGTGTGTGTGTGTGTGTGTGTGTGTGTGTGTGTGTGTGTGTGTGTGTGTGTGTGTGTAACAGAATCTAAGATTGACTTGCAGCTATTAAGCCTGCACTCAACATTTTGCTCTCTCTCTCTCATTTTAATCTCTCTCTCTCATTCAGTCCATTTCATGCAGCCTATAACTTGTCATGATTTCTAAGGTAATCGTCACTCAATGTTAGAGGTTTGAAGGAACCTTTAACATTGAGTATAAAATTTGAGCATGTATGTCGTCAGTTAATGTGCTCTGGCATAGGCTAAATGATTGCTGAGATGTTTTGAGGAGAGTGTGGTGCCAGTTTAGTGATCAGATGCACCATTTTCATCTACTGAACCATAAAACTGGTGGAAAAACCCCCAGCAGACACCCATTGAAGGAGGAATAATCACCTATAAAACACTGGCAACCCAGAACACTCTATGCAACGATAACACTAGCAACTGCATGGCAATCCTAGAATACTCCTATTATACTCTAGAATACTCTATTAGCAATAACCTAGAAACGCTATAGATTTTATGCGCCAGAGAAACAAGCACTCAGCCATCTTTCGAATTTTGTTTTTGAACTTCAGTTTTGTGGTAGCTTTGAATATGGCATAGCTGTCAAAGAGTAATTAGCTGGTCAAGTGGATTACCTAATGTGGAGTTAGCGAAAGTTGCCAAGAATGGGAAGATTTTAAAATGAGCAATTCATTCTTAAATCCGGAAGATCTTACTTTCACAATGTGGAACTACAAACTAGAAGACAGAACACAACAGGCGCAGAGTTGAAAGGGGGATGGGCTACACGAGGTTGAAAAGGTGAAAAACATTTCCCCAGAAACTACATTTAGCAATCACCAAAATTAGATTATTAATTTTAGATTAGCAATCACCAAAAACTCTCTAGGCAATGACGACTAATAACCCAGAATATCCTAGAAACTACATAGCAACCACCTGAGTAAACGTCACTGACAGAGTGAACAAATGGACTGCGATCAACGTGCAATGCAAACTCAGCGCATGCGCAGTGAACTCGGTACTATCTTCAGTCATGAGATAGCCATATGAAGTGGCGAATTTGCCCCTCTTTTGCGACATTAAAGAATTGACATACCCGAAAAGAAAATGCTAAGACAAATAGGGAGTTTGTCGGTTCCACTTAATAGGATAGGCAAGTTAACCGTGAGTCGAGATAAGTGAACTCCACTGTGCTATATAAATGATACTATAATGATTATATAAATGGTAATGATTTAGTATAGAAGTTTTATCAAAATAACACTGATGCCATTCAGAACACCCCAAATGTTGTAGAAAATGCATCTTAGCAACATCCAAACAACCATCTATCAACACTATAACAACCACCTCAAAACCTCTAGCAACCATTTATCAGCACCATTGAACACCACAGAAAACACTTAACAACACCCTAGCAACCACCTAGAATAAATGCATCTCCATGTTTTCTTGAGACACAAAACATCTCATTACATTATTGAATATGACTGCTCTCATTATGTGTAATTCGTACAATTTGCATGAGGAAAAATGCAATGCTTCACTACTCTACACAATATTTGAAGCTCACCATCTAGACTTTCCGTATGTCTTAGATATGTACAGTTAGTATGATCTTTTCCATTCTCTCTCATTTGTTGTGTCTTCATAGAATATGATTATCATTTCTGATTCGTTTAGAGCCGATAGCTGAGAGCTCTGCTCGCTTAATTTAGCCGCTGCGATATTTCCAAAGCTTTTATTATGATTTCTGTATCACTCAGGAAGCAGGGGATGTGTCATGTAATCCTGCAAATAGCCACTAATTTGTCTCGCCTCCCAGCTAAATTGCCTTTCCAGACTCTTTTTCCCTGTGTTACAACAGAAAAGGGGTGTGTGAGTGAGAGAGAGGGAGAAAACAGAGAGAAAATGAACTAGAGCCAGAGGGAAGTATGAAGGGAGACTGAATTTGGGATGCTTATGCAAAACACAGCTCATGGTCGCCCCCTAGTCTAGAGCTAGAGCTTTAGCACAGCTAATCACAACCTCCGCCAAGCATAGGGCAGAATTAATCCACAGCTGTTTGTCTACCAAAGGTTATTTTTCTGGCACTAAAAAATAACTAATTATTCAGGCTAATGCTCTGCTTTACTATAAAGCTGATGATCATTTTCATAATCCTGTTCATAAAAGCAACACTGGCATTTGCAAACCATTTTACAATTTGTCAGAAATTGGAGAAGTGTTTCAAAATGATACGTGTTTGAAAAGTGAAAAGAACTGATGAAAAACCTTTTTCCCCCCTTTAAAATAACGTGCACAGATGAATAATTTCCAAAAGACCAGAAACGTACATTAGGAAAGTAAATCAAGTCCATTTTGATTTTTATGTTGACTTTGCGACTACAAATTGAAGGTCTATCCCACCGAGAGGAAATATTCAGCGCAAACAAGACTTTAAAATGAAAGGAATCCATTAAATTCACACCAAGGCCAAAATTCATTCAACAAGCACAGAGGACCTGTAGGTCTTCTTTTGTTTCCTTGGTTTGATTGAAAAAACTCAAACAACAACAACAGCAAAAAAACTACAACGATATAATCTTCTGGGTCCTGTCTCCAGATGGTGTGGATCTCACAGCTTTTCAAACTGCTGGACTCCAAATACAAGAGCCATAAATAAGTGATATTAAAATAAATTACATAATTTCATTACATCTGCTGTATAATTACTAACTGTACATCATTATACTGCAATATGTTCTTACATAACTATCTATCAAGTCTGTTTTTGTCAGACTGGTAATTTTAATGCAAATCAAATTTATATTATCAAGTGGGTTGTATTATGCAAGCACATTTCTAGGATATTATAATAAGCAAATCGTTCAGCCAAAAAATAAAATAATTTGCTCACTTTTATTTCATGCCAAACCTATTTCCATGCACTTACAGTAAACAGAGAGCTTCAAGCTTCAAAAAAGGATGCAAAAGCACAATAAAAGTAGTTCATATGAACAGTTTCATATGATGTAAATTAATTTAGATTTTGTGAATGTTTCTTTGAAAAGAATGATTTGTTCACACGCAATATCACTTTTCTTCGGGCTTATTCTTCACACAAAGCGCTAAATAACAAAAGTCATATGGACCAATCTGATATTTTTTGTCATTTTGAAGCTTAGCGTTTCTAGTTTCATATTATCGTAATCGTATTGATAACAACCAGTATTTATCCTTTTGTGTTTCCACAAAAGAAAAAAAAGACTACAGGTTTGGATGGAAAGAGTTGCCTTTTTCAAGTACTTTACAGCACTTAGAGAACTGTAATGATTTTCTCTTTGAGAGAATAGGCTTTTCATCTGCAGGTTGTTTTGTTCTTGTGAACAGGCTTTAAAAGAAGGGGAAAAGTCCAACAAGTAAAACAACTTTTTCACAATAAAAGTGTCCCAAACCAATTAAAATACACATTTGTTTCAGAAAATGGGACAGTTGCTCTCACAGCTGTTTAACTGTAAATTGGAGTTTACCTATATTTCTCTCCTGTTTATAACTCATCAATCTTCCTGTGCAACTTTGTTCTAGATGAGTCAGAGACATATAGCCATCAATTCTGGTTCACAGTGAGTCCCTCCATGACCTACATACATGGCACACAGGAGAATCGCCACTGCATGCCGCATGACCTACACACACGCGTGTAGCAGTCATAGATCATGTAGTACATATCATACAGGCCGTGAAGTCTCCACAGCTTTAGGAAATTGAAAGTAACTGGAGGTGATGCATCACGAGTGCTGTGATGCTCGGAAATATCATAATATTCTTAACAACATACAATCTCACCAAGAAAGGAATATTCAATGTTGTTTGACAGTAAGTGACAATAGGATAATGTCTTGTCATTTCTCCTCCAGGTTCCATTCCATTATCTCCTCCAGGATAATGCAGGTTCCATTAAAGACTGTGATGTGTCATTTCATTTTGTAATTTTTCAGTAAACAGAGTTAACCCGTTACTCCACGAGCATGAATATGGGTTACAAAGACATGTGGAACTTAATATTAATAGCTCTGTCATTAAAAAAAAAAATCATATTACATGTATTCATTGTTTTGTATAATGTTGTTTTGTGACTGACATGTTGACATGCTCCTCAACCGTGCCTGCATGTAAAATGGAGAAATGCATCTTTTTGACATTTGAGAAAATTGTTTTAAAGGTCACGGCAGAGCAGAATGATATGAGACACCTGAGACTTGATCCACACATTATTGGAAACATTAAGAGAATACTATGTAAGGAAATATGCATTCAGAAAAAACAAAGTGTTTGTATGGGACACAGGTGTCAGTGTCTAGGAAAAGTTCAGTTAGAAAGGGATATTCACTCTTTTCTAAAAAAAAAAATCTGTCTGTTCTCTCAAAATGACACAGTATTATTATTATTTTTTTTTAAATAAACAAAAAATAATATTTTTATTTAGGAAAGATGCATTAAAGTGAAGAACAGTAGAAGAAGAAGAGTTACATTTATATAGCGCTTTTCCAGAGCTCAAAGCGCTTCACATAGTAGGGGGGAATCTCCTCAACCACCACCAATGTGCAGCATCCACCTGGATGATGCGACGGCAGCCATATTGCGCCAGAACGCTCACCACACAGTGGCAGCATAAAGTGGCAGTATAGACATTTATAATGCTACAAAAGATGTCTATTTCTAAGAAATGCTGTTCTTTCTACTCCTGCTTTCTATTCATCAAATAATCCTGAACAAAATGTCAGTAGAATGAGAAGTTTCAGTTTCTTCAAAAAATATGAAGCAGCAGAATAGCATTCAACATTGATAATAACAAAAAATTATTGAGTAGCAAATCAGCATATTAGAATGATTTCTGAAATACATATGACACTGAAGACTGGAGTAATGATGCTGAAAATTCAGCTTTACCATTACAGGAATACATTTAAAAATATATTCAAATAAAAACACTTTTAAATATGTAACTCCTCTTTTTATTGCATTTTTTATCAAATAACTGCAGCCTTGGTGAGCAGAAGAGACTTTCTTTCAAAAACAAAAAAGTCTTACCACCAACACTTACCAAACTTTTAAATGATAAAGTATGTTCTAGAAATAAAATAATATTTTGGCATATTTCGATTTATCGTTTTGAGATGAAAAACAAAACAAAATACAAGCCATTATACATTGAAAATCTGTAGTTCTCATATCAAATCTGACATACTGGTAAACCTGTTGCCGCAGATCGATGTTGCAGAAGCACAAGACGTATGGAGAAGGATGATGGTAATGGAATTTTGGGGATGCTTTGGGTCACTCACAGCAGTCAGTACGTCACATGCAGGTCTGAATTGCTGCATTGCAGTTGAGAGATGATGTGCCTGAATCTAAAACACTGAAGAAGAGAAAGACACACAGGAGAAAACACTCAAAACACAAAGTCACTTACTTACATGTTCATAATCACCTGAACAAACCAATTATGTTTCTTATCAGATTGAAAAATGCAGCATGGCCCTCTGGGGCTGCTCGGTTAATGCTGTTTATCACAAAAGAAAGCCTTAGATGTCCATAAACAATGCTGATTCTACATCAGTAAACACAAATCACCTGTATCTTATTTGAAAATGGAAAGAAGAGGCTGTTGACTACCAATCTCTAAATGAATCTACAGCACAATGGACAAAGATATATGATGGACAGGCCCATTAATGTCTCCACTGACTGACAAAATTCAAGTTACGGTCTTCAGTATCTGTCACAGGCATCTTCTAATCTTGTCCCTCCAAATCTTGAGGAAACTCCAACTGAACTTTAACTCTCTAAGCATCTCTGACATGTCTGAATGCAAGCGAGTCTATCAGCCAGTATATTGAATCCCGCTTTCTGCCACATGTGGAAAATCTGTTTAAGGTAAATATGAAATAGAAAATAATTCTACATGGTAAGTAAAGCATACAAGTATAAATAATGCCAAAGTAAATGGGTGAATCTCAAAATCTTTAAGCACATTTTCTTCCCAAATACTTATTATCATAATATTTTATATCATAACATACTATTTTAGGATTGCTTTTATGTGATTCATTTTATTATTCTTGATTGTTTTTATTTTGGCTTTTTAATTGATTTTACTGTTTTTGTGTATCTTTAAATTTTTATGTAAAGTGCTTTGAGATACTCATTTAAAGGCGCTATATAAAATAAAGGTTTTTATTATTATTATTATTATTATTATTATTATGAAAATAATTAAAGGGATTGTTCACCCAAAATGAAAACAGTCATCTGTAAGGGGCTGCAGCTGTTACTTTTATTTTGTTATTGGTTTATTTTGGTTTATTAAAACGTTTAACTGTTCGCCATTTCTTAGTTCCTTCTTCACTGTAAAACATACAGTACATTATTTATTTTTAACATGGTAGTATTTGTTGCACTGATTGCCGTTGGAAAAAAAAATTGCATTACTGTAATTAACCGTAATTGAACGAAAAAATACTGTAATTTACAAAAAATGGTGGCAGACGCTGACAGGACACGAACACGCAACGAATGTTGACGCGCATCGCCACGCGTTCACAAGACTGACGAGACAGCGCGCAGTTAGTGACAACCAGCTGCGCACGACACGGACGACATGAAAGCACATGGACACGAGAGCGCGCACCAAGGCACATGCTCTCACATAAAACCCAATAAAGGAGCAGTGCCAGGGCTCTGTCAACTGACACTCTAAAAGTCCGAACTGGAATGACAGAGTCGTGACATAGCCAATCAGATTGTAACAGGTGAATTCTGCTTGCTATTTTAGTGTGCAGTATGCATCAGTGTGCAATATGTGACGGTTCATGAGCATGCTGAGATGAGCCATTTATTACCATTGTGACATTTAGGACACCTATTAGCATGCAGTCTCATGCACACACACACCTCAGTCATTGTGCTCTAGTTCCCCTATCAGGGTCCCTAGAGAGTCATACTGAACAAGCACAGATTTGGTCACTTTTTTGCACATATGGCAGCTCTCTTCTGTTAAAACAACACAAGAAAACTCCCAAAAGATCCTGAGAACAAATTCAGAAGCACCTTGCTAAACGCTCCTGGCTCTGGTGCACACTATCCTCTTTGAAAGTTACTTAAACTCACAGTAGACAACAGGGTCCTTTCAGGGCCGCTGAGACTCTTCAGCAGCACAATTGTCAGGTGAGTTCAGGAACAATCTTTGGATTTATGTTTGAGGAGGACACGATATTTTGTTCCTGAAAGCCTGTGAAATTCAGCAAACCAGCTGAACAGCATTTGAGCGTAATTACTCCAGTGTTCTCTTTACACACACAGCTCAGAAAAAAACCTCAGAAAAAAAATTTGAAACTCACTGAAACAGAAAAGAACATAACATGAGCTGGACGTTCTGCTGCTATCAATATTTCTCAGACTCACAACTACACAGTTAACTTGATGTAATGCTATTAAAACAGATATAATTACTTTTGTAATTAGATGGTAATTTTGTTGTTTCAATTGTTTCAATATTGCAAGTTCTGTCATGAGAACTAGTTATGTTAATGTTACCTTATCTGTTATATTTTCTTTGCTGTTAATCACTAGTGTTACAGCTTCCAACCTCTCTAAGATTATAAAATATGGAAGAAAATAGACTAATAGGATAAACAGAACATCTTAAAGAGGATTTCATTTACTGGAGTAGCCAAAATTCAGTTTGATTGCAGTTTTATTATCATGCCTTTTTATTTTTCACAAAAATTATATTTGAGTAGTGAAAAGTAAGTTATATATTATAAATTATTTTATAATCACCAGAGTAATTGCCAGTGAAAAGATAAATTCAATTACTTCAAATAGCCATTTACACCACAAGTACCTTTGATTTGTTGTCACAATGGAATTAAAGGTGATTTTTCACATTTAAGCCCCAATTTTCCCTTTAACAAGATGCTGCTTGTCAGCAATCCATCAATGAGACAGATACAAGCGGCTGCTGTCGTACTGCCTGTTACCCAGCATGACAGCACAACACAATGACCATTGCTTTGAGGCGGTATTGATCTGACTAGCACGGTATTCCTGGATAATGGACTAAGAAAGAGCTAGTACACTGATTAGCGATAAGAATACATTTCTCGAAACAGAAGGAGATAAAAAGGTTGACTGTATAGGTTCACTATATTGAACCCTAGGCTTCTTGAATACATTTTAAAGAAGGAGAAATGTCTTAAAGGTGCAGTAAGCGATATCTGAGAAATGCTGTTGAAAATTCAACACCTAAACAAACAATTGTGTGAATATTTGCTATATGTCTGTTTTGTGTGTGTGCTGGAAAAAAAAGTAGTCGGTCCCAGCTGTATAGGAGGAAAAACAGTCTACTACTCAGACCAATCTATAACGCAGCAAAACATCTCAGGTAACGAATGTAACCATAGTTCCCTGAAGAGGGAACGAGACGCTGTCTCGAACGGTAGGGGAGTCTCGTGGAGCACTATGTAAACAATCGAAAGATTGACTGAGTGTGAGTGACAGCCGCAAGTCGTTGACGTCACAAACCAACACAAATAAAGGTGCGCCGGAAACTGGAGACTGTAGCTTAGAGGAGTGTCTGAAGTAAGCCCCAAAGGTGCGAGGAGCTGAGGCCAAAGACGCAGTGTCTCATTCCCTCTTCAGGGAACTATGGTTACATACGTAACCTGAGACATTCCCTTTCAAGGTCGAAGGGGTTTCCTTCTCTGTCGTTAACCGGTTTGTCCACATTTTTCTTCTTGGTTGAGAGTCTTAGCGACCTTGTATAGAGTGCTGATGTCCCTCTTTCCTGCTGCCTGTTCTGCCTCTGTTGCTAGAGTATCATAAAATAGCCTCTTGTCCTTTCTGGCATTCTTCTTAACTTTCTTGTTCATTTGGGTAATTTTATCTAGAAGAACTTTCTTTTCCTCTTCGTTGTTGTTGCTGTTGACCTGCTGCTTGATATCTTTTCTGTTTTTTATCAGCTGCCATGTGTCACATGAGAGCCATTCCTTGGTTGTCCATTCTCTTTTGTCCAGCACTTATTGGCATGTGTCTGTCAATGTTGCTCTTAGGGAACTACATTGTTCTTCCAGGGATGTTTCTTCGGTCACCAAGTTCAAAGCTTCAAATCTGTTCATCAGGGATACTATAGTCTTTCTCCTTCAGCCTCTGGGTGTTGAACTTGATGTGAGCTCGATAGTGATGTAGTCTCTCTGGTTTTTGGTGTTGCCATCTGGTGAGAGGTTTCTTTGTTGATGTCTTTATGCTGTATGACTAGGTATGTATGCACCAATGACTAGGTAATTAAAAGTGCTAAAAGTGAAAGTAAGGATAGTCAGGTAAGAAAAATGATCAGAAGTAAAGAATACAAATCGAAAAAAATCAAAACAATAATATAAAATAGAAAAGTAAAAAAACAAAAACAAAGCTAAGTTCAGTTTTTCCTAAACGAAAAAGGTACGAAAAGTGATCAAAAGTAAAGAATAAAATTCGAAAAAAATCAAAACAATAATATTAAATAGAAAAGTTAAAAAATATGTAAGCTAAGTTATGTTTATTTAAGTTATGTAGTGTTCCTGTAATGAATGTGTTTGCGTACCAACCCCTTCGCTCCCTCCTCAGCACCTGCCTCTACTGTCCTTAAAAACATATAATTAAAACCACATTTTATTTGATGTCACACATGTATCATACTGTATACATGTACTATAATTGTGTGTGTGTGCGTGTGTGTGTGTCTATACCAATAAAAAAACATTTTTTCCCCATTGTTACGGATCTGGAACGGATTAATTTGTTATTTATTATTTATTATGGGAAACATGACTCTAGATACGAGCAATTCGAGTTACAAGCTCCACCCTGGAACGGATTATGCTCGTATGTAGAGGTATTACTGTATTAAGCAAACGTAACGTAACTCGAGGCTGGCCTCTGGTATTTTCTTGAGGGCAACTGGGAGACTCGCCGGGGATCGATGCATCCTGATACAAATGATGTGGCAGGGAGGCAAAATGATCCACTTATCCCCCTGTTCGAGTATTTTTCAGTGGCACAACATGGGGCAATGAGGCTGCAGCTGGCTCACAGCCTCTAACTGGCATGTCGGGATCAAAAAGGGGTAGCGAAGATTGTGTAGTGAATTAGATCGCAAGAGCCTCCTGCATTTTCAGTTTCCCATTGCTTTGCCTTTCTTTCTTATTTTTGACCTGAACACCTCAGTGCGAGGATCAAAAGAGGGGGGCCCCGACATCGCTTGAGTCGCAACTCATAAGATGGAGATTGAAGAGGCAAATTTTCATCTCCAGCCTCGATACTAACAACAACAAGTAAGTAAGTCTATCAGGGTAGAAGCAACCGCAGCGCCTGCTTCCAGATCTCTGGAGAGGATATTGGACCTGCCAGGTGAGGGCAGATATAAGGTCAGGTCCATCTCTCACCCCTCTGACATTGTCTATTTGCGAACCTCAGGAGGAAAAATTCTCTCTGTGCCTCGGCAACAGTGGGACAAGAACCTGAGGATCACAAGCTTAGGCGGTGATGATTTAAAACCACCAAGCTGGAGCGGAGTGTTTTTAAACACACACACACACACACACACACTGCCAGCAACAAACATTCGACCATTTCACAGTGCTTGCTGAAGATACTAAAGCTGCTGCTGCTGCCTGCTTCATGCATTATTAAAATAAAAACAATGTGTTTGATTGGATGAATTTTTATTTTGAGAAAGTATGTGTACAAGCAGTTTAATTAATAAAATTTAATGAAGACAATTTATTTATTCATTTTAAATCCAAAGGATCCAATGATGGGAACCACTAAAACGTTCTGTTTGAAGGGTTAAATTAGAGTTCAGGGGTTTTTGTAAACCACTACTAAGAAAACTTTCCCCTGGACTAACACAGTTCATCTTGTGTGGTTGCATCCTCCTGCAGAGATCCTCTGGTGTGTTGTTATTGTGCGTGGGTCGAGACACAGAGTAGGTGGATCCAGCCTACAGCCACATAAAAGACTGTATTTACATTTGCATCAGACTCAATGTGGCAGCTGAACAGCCCCAAGATGCACCAGTGCTCACTAACTCCCTCAAACATACATTTCTCTCATCCTTATAGCTGAACATGGCTGTTTGCTCAATCTCATACAACCAAGAAGAACAGAGAAGAGGAACTGTATTCTGGGAATAATTGTCTAAGAGTTGGAAGATGGATTCAGTTCAGTCTAACAATATGAGACGTAAAAACACAAATACCTTCTGCTTATATTATCACAAAAAACATATTTGTTGCCCAGCTCTTTATAAGTATACTTATAGTACACTCATGTAAAGCTATACTGTATAGTAAATCTTTGTATCGTTGCAAAATATAAACTATATTATCGGTCAGCTCTAATATGCTAAATGCAACCAAGACATAAAAATATAAAAATGTTTAAAAGATTAACATCATGATTTTCTATGCAGCTTTGAACCCTTGATACCTGATGGAGGGAACGGAGGTGTTATGTTGACTAACAAATGGGGTCTCACTTGGGAGCTCCAATAACCTCTGAATTTTTAGAAAAACAGTGGAATTGGAATTGGAAATGAGGATTACATTAGTAAACAAGACGCTCTCTATTTTTCAGTCACTACAACGTTAAGTCGACTGACAATTGGGGTCCCTATAGGAAGCGACACAACCAATGAACTGCATTACGAATGTTGGAGACACAGGTGCTCAGGTGCAAGCTGTAGCGTGTCCTATCGGCAACTGCTCCTGTTAAGTCGTAACCTACCCAGCATCCCACATGAGCCCAAAAAATAGTAATCCTCCATGCCAACAGGATGGAAGGTACAAGGTTTACCTACAGACAGTCGAAGTAGCTGTTGCTCAGTGTGTTTACGCCACAGGAAGAGTGCTTCCCATTTTTTTTGCCATGATCAGTCTTGTTAAGTGCTGGAGAAGTGTACCTAGTCCAATGGAGAGGAATGCTATTGAGGCCACATACTACCCTTAGGGAGGAGCATGTGGAAATACTCAGATGGATTGACCCATGGGGCAGTATTTGGACGAGCTCTGCAGTACCTCAACCCTGTGGAGGGGCAGTGAGGAGAAGTGCTAGGCTTAAAACAAGAAGCACAGCATCCCGAAGTAGAGGCAGCAAGTGTGGCGTAAGAGTTGGGGGAGTTGCCATCCTGCGGGGGTTTGACGTGGTGGGTTGACATCTCCTCCAAAGCAAAAATTTGAATGAGTGGATGTATCTTATATACCCATATGTACGGAGAGTGGCTTGGTAGGCATTTTTGGTGATCGGGTCCCAAGTGACACCCCATTCTGTCATCATTTACGCACCTTAATGTCTTTCCAAATCCATATGATATAATATTTTACTGTGGAAAACAGAAGGAGACATGTATGAGTATGTTGTTTATCCAGCTTTTTCCCCATACGGTTAAAAAAATAACACTGTAATGATAAAAAATAACAATTTAACTGTACAATCAGCTCACCCACCATATGGAGACTTATTTTGGGATGGGATTGTTTGTTTGAGAGAACAATGGCACATGGGAGACTGTTCGGGAATCCTGTTTGAAATGCATTATTAATACAACCACATTTAGTGAAGCTAGTGGTATGTGACAATTGATTTGAACATGAATATGAATGGCAATTAAATTTTAGATGTTCAACAGAGGGGACGATTTTGATTGGCATCTTAAAGGTGCTGCAAGCTATTTTAGCTCATTTCAACACAGATTTATGAAATCTCAAGTAATTATATTTATAATAATATATTTTTATTTGCTATTACAAAAGAATAAGAAAAAGGAAATAATCAAAAATATGACAGAAGGGGAGTTGGCACTTTTTACACATTTTATGCATGGGATTTGATGTGATTAAATGTGAAAAGTTTCATTTTTATTTAAACTATTCATTCAAATCTTATGAAAATCTATGTAATTTCTCTCTTCCACCAAATCAACACATTGACCTCCTTCCACACTGCAGTCTCCTTGCGTGCAACAGAGCATAACCGCAGACAGGAGCACTGGACAGCAGAAGAGAGGAACCCGCTGTGTTTTACCTGACTGCTATAGGCAGCTACACATACACACAGAGTGCTTCCCCTCACTGATTTCATCTCCTAAAACTAAAGGCAGGAATTACATATGGCTCGTCTTGAAAAACATCATGTCTAAATCAGACGTGCAGCATATGACATGACAAACCTAGATCACTCCCATTATAATCAACTAAGCCATCTGAAATTAAAATATTATTATTACTTTACATTAAAAACATTTAATTTAAATTGATTAAAAACATCAATTGAGGAAATAAACGTTTGATGTGTGACATATATTATTAAAAAATGTTTTCTAACTATGGACTGTTGGTATAAATCGTTTTATAAAAATATATAAAACTGCTATATTTGGTATTGTCACACTTGGTTCTGTCTTTCTGTGTCTTTGTCACTTCCCTGTCACTGAGGTCATGGGTTCACTTCCTGTTCACTTCCGGGCCTTTCCAGAACCTTCCACACCTGTCTTGTGTCAATTACCTCATCAGTGTCTCCAGGTGTGTCTCATGTCCTTGTCTATATATATACCCACTTGTGTATCCTAGTCTTTGTAAGTTGTTAATGTGACTTTATTGCATGTGTGGATGTCTCCTCCTGTGTCTCCTAGTTTTGCACGAAGTGCTGTTTTGAGTTTATATTTGAAGTCTTTGTTTTTTGGTTTTCAATAAATATACTTTCTGTTGGAAACCAGCATCTCTTCGCCTTGTCTCCACATCGCACACGCCAAGCGAAGCTAACAGGTATAGTATACTACAGTGGTGTGAAAAAGAGTTAGCCCCCTTCCTGATGTCCCAGATCATCAAACTAATTTAAACACAAAATTCAGTTTTTAAATGAAGGTAGTTATTATCAAGGGAGAACAAAATCCAAACCTACATGGCCCTGTATGACAAAATGCCCCCCCCCCCAAAAACAACAACAACAACAACAACAACAACAACAAATTATTACAGTTTAATTTCTCTAGCCTCACCCAGGTCTGATTACTGCCACACCTGTTCAACAAATCACTTAAATATGACCTGCTTGACAAAGTGAAGTAGACCAAAAGATCTTCAAAAGCTAGACATGCCGAGATCCAAAGAACATCAGGAACAAATGAGAAAAGTAATCTATCTAATCTAAAGAGATCTGTCAGTCTGGAAAAGGTTATAAAGTCATTTTTAAAGCTTTGATTCACCAGCGAACCACAGTAAGAACCATTATCCACAAAATGGCAAAAACATGGAAAAGTGGAGAAACCTTCCCAGGAACGGCCATCTGACCAAGAGTGCAGCGACGACTCATCTAGGAGGTCACAAAAGACCCTACAACAACATAGAAAGAATTGCAGGCCTCGCTTACCTCAGTTAATGTCAGTGTTCATGACTCCACCATGAGAAAGAGACTGGGTAAAAATGGGGTGCATGGCAGAGTTCTAAGATGAAAACCACTTCTGAGCAAAAAGAACATTAAGGCTTGTCTCATTTTTGCAAGAAAACATCTTGATGGTCCCCAAGACTTTGAATACTCTGAGGACTGACAAGACAAAAGTTGAACTTTTTGAAGGTGTGTGTATATCTGGCGTAAAAGTTACACTGCATTTCAGAAAAAGAACATCATACCAACAGTCAAAAATAGTGGTGGTAGTGTAATGGTCTGGGGCTGTTTTGCTGCTTTCAGGAGCTGGAAGACTTGCTGTGATAAATGTTGAAGAATCCTGAAGGAAAATCCTGAAGGAAAATTTCTGGCCAACAGTTTATGACCTCAAACTGAAGCGAACTTGGGTTCTGCAAGAAAATCAAAACACACCAGCAAGTCCACCTCTGAATGGCTGGAGAAAAACAAAATGAAGACTTTGTAAAGTCCTGACTTGAATCCTAGTGAGATTCTATGGTATTACCTAAAAAAAGGTGTGAAAAAGGAAGTTCATGCCCGAAAAGCCTCCAATCTGACGGAATTACAACAATTGTGCAAAGATGAGTGGGCCAGAATTCCTCCACAGCGCTGTATAAGAATTATTGCAAGTTATCGCAAATGATTGATTGTAGTTGTTGCTGCTAAGGGTGGCCCAACAAGTTATTAGGTTTAGGGGGCAAGCACTTTTTCACAAAGGGGCATGTTGGTTTGAATTTTGTTTTCCCATAATAATAACAACCTTCATTTAAAAACTGCATTTTGTGTTTACTTGTGTTATCTTTTACTAATATTTACATTTGTTTGATGATCTGAAATAGTGTGACAAACAAAAAATAAAAATAACAGGAAGGGGCAAACTCTTTTTCACACCACTGTATTATACTATGTACATATACATGGCGTGATTGGTTGTGGTAAACGCACAACAAATGAGAGACCAAAACAATAAAACATTATTAAAGAACAGACTTGGAACATGCAGATGTTCACAAAACTGATAATCACAGATTTTTTTTTTAAATCACCATAGATGAGAACTGACAAAGGAATGAATTGAATAGGGAGATAAAGACATTAAGGCTACAATCCTAAAGGGTTATTTCACCAAAAATGAAAAAATAATGGCCTTACGTGAGTGTAGTTCAAGCAGAAGAGTGACCTCTGACCCAATGCATTATGCAGGATGTAAGAGTAGTGTAAGCTTAGGTGAGAGTAGACACCTCTCGCAGTTCAAACAAAAACCTCAAGCTCCTCCGAAATTTCTCTTTAAAAATTTACATTTTAAACTTCATTACCAGTGTTCTTCTTTGCTCTATCCTCAGCGCTTCTGCATCCGTGAATACATCATGCATTGGGACAAAGGTCGCTCTTCCACAAGAAATAGATTTGCGTATGGTGTTACAGGAAGCACGTTTTTATAGTTTATGAAGTTATACACATGACTATTTTTCTAACAAAAACAGTTATTTTTCTAACAAAAACAGCTTTGCTTCAGAAGGCCTTTATTAAAACCCATCAAAATGTGTGTATTACGTTTATGATGGATGGCTGTACTTTTTTGGGCTTCGAAGTCTCTGGTACTATTCACTCCCGTTATAAAACTTAGACAAGCACTTGCCATACACACCCACCCATTCTCTCAGGTCAGCTGATCAACTGTTCCTGAAAGTGCCCAAAACGAGGCGAAAACTAAGACGGGATCGCGGCAGCACCAAAAATGTGGAATGACCTGCCACTGCACATTAGACAGGCCACTTCAATGTCTCATTTTAAATCTCTTCTAAAAACCTACCTTTTTTCCTTGGCTTTTATCACTTGAAGTTGACATTTTGTGATTTTAGTTTTCTATCTATTATTATTTTATTGTATTATTTGTATTCCTTCTGTACAGCACTTTGGTCTACTTCGGTAGTTTTACAGTGCTTTATAAATAAAGTTTGTTGTTGTTGTTGCCAGGCCATTTTTTGTTTTTGGCTGAAAGAAGAAAGTCATATACATATAGAATGGTTTGAGGGTGAGTAAATTATGGAATAATTAAAATTGTTGTGTGATCTAATCCTTTAAGTAACCATATAAATGAACAAGGATGTAACTAAGGAAACTGAAAACAGAGCATTGAAACAGGAACAAAAGGAAACAGAATCTAACCATGACAACAATAAAGAAGGCAAACTCCAGCAATATAGTCTAATTAAATATGGGCTTCATTGAAATGAAGAAAAAAGGCATCTAAAAGCTCAAAGAAATTCACTACTGCTTGGTTGCACAAATTGATTTACTAGAATAATTCTTTAACCACAATTTTCAAAGAAAACATGAGAAAGGTATAAATAACAATCATGTAAAACTAAGACAACGAATAGAGCATATTAAGGGTTTAAATACACAGACAGAGTAATCAAAAGAACTATGAACAAATGGGGAACAAGTGAATAACCATGGAAATAACCTTGGATCACTCGCTGAGGCTTTGTACTGCCCACACCAAGTCTAAAAGGTTCCTTGTGTAGTCCTCAAGGTTTTGCTCCTCTTTCTCTAAACAGATCAAGCGAACTTCAGGTAAGTCTGTTATCCTTTCTTGGTTCTGTATTCTGTCAGGGCTAGGTTGCACAAATTGCAAATTGCAGGAGAAATACTAGAATAAGTCTTTAAATCACAATATTCAAGGAATGCGTAGGAGAACACAAGAAAGGTATAAACAACAACCAAGTTAAACTAAGATGACATGGATCAATGAACAGTCCAAACTAAGATTTTAAATAAACAGAGTAATCAAAGGAACTGCTAAATAATGATGAAAACTAACAATAACATAGAACTCAAGCAAAAACGGAACATGGAAAGGAATGAAAATAAAACCAAAATAGAAGACCATTAAAACTACAATGTAATCAGTTATTAATATTTAGCTGGTTCTCTCTTATGTTTGTTTACACCAGCCATTCTCACTTCTCTTCCTTAAGTTCTTCTCAATGTTGAGCTTCAATTGATCACAATTCTTGCCACAATTCAGATTTAGAATTTCCCAATGGTTTTAAGGGCAGGGACCTGAGGAGGCCACTTGAAAATGCATGCACAGTGTGTTTGGGACCATTATCATATTGGAAAATTCACATTCGATCTCCAATAAATCCTTCATATGGCTTCATTGTGTTCAAAAGTGTCAGCAACTTTGTAGATCCTTCCAACATATAGGTTCCAATATCATTGTTTCCCCTGTGATAAAACACGTCCTTCCTCCTGTTAAACTCGCAGTCTTAAGAGATAATGTACTACAATAAGTACGAATTTTCCTTTTCCTGTCTGCATGTATAGATCAAGCTCATCTGAAGACATGTGATTCATGACTAGTTGACAGGATATTTTTCGAATCTCAGCACTGTTAGCTTAATCTAATCTGCCTCATAACAGAGAGTGCTCAGATTTATCTCTAATCTCTTCAAATGAACTGAGAGCAAATGTATGCTGGAGCAAACATATACAGACACACACAATGCATTTGTTTTATTTATTGCATGCTGCGTGTTTATATGTGAAGCTCTGATCTTTCCTTTCCTTTGAACACGTATATTCAAACTCATGCACAAAAACACTGGCTTGGAAGCCGAACGAACCAAGCAGTAATTAACTTCTAATTGTTCTAAAATCCAACATCAAACCCACGGTCCGTTCACTGATTCTCTGATGCATACTGCACACAAAAGTGTCAAGAGCTGCTGAAATGTTCTGTTTCAAACTTGCTTTACACATCTACCAGGATTCGGATATGCCAGACCACCTGGAAACAGAGAAAAACAACATATCAACCTTATAAAGCCACTTCATAATGATAAAATGTTTTCATGTTTTTAAAATAAGTCTCCTGTGTTCACCACAGCTGCTTTTTCTGTCAAAATACAGTAAAAAAAAAAAAAAAACACAAATATTGTGAAATATTAAAATCAAAAGTAACAGTTTTGTATTTGAATATATTTAAAACTGTAATGTATTCCTGTGATCAATCCTGATTTTTAATTATTAAAACATTTACTACTCCAGTTTTCAGTGTCACATGATCCTTCAGAAATCATTCCAATATGCTGATTTGCTGCTCAGGAAACATTTATTATTATGAATGTTGAAAACATTTTTGTGCAAATTGGAATACATTTTTCTTCAAGAACAGCTTTTTTTGGAAACAGAAATGTTTTGTATTATAAATGTACTGTCAATTTTGATCAATTTTATTTCACATAATACTTTTATACTGTTTTGATGGTACTTTATTCTTTCTTTTCGAATCTTGACAGCATCTAAATATTATTCTAAATCCCTTCTTCTTCTTTTAAACTGGATAAGAACAGCTTGGACATTAATCATGCACATTTGGAAGTAATTTTTAAGCTCAGCACTGCAGTGCCCTGAGGATCAGCCGTGCTTGTTCATTTCTAGGGAAGCCCGTAAATAAATTGGAGACTAGCTGGTGCTTAGATCATGAACATTTCCCACAGCACTATGATGCAATTGCAGTGTGAATTCCCTGCTCTGGATGGTCCTGTCAAACTTGGCAACACCCCTGGGCATTGAACCGCCTCACTAATCGCACTCCTGCGGGTGAACTGAAATGAGCTTGGCCGTTTCTCCATTCTGAAAGTGTGCTTTCTAATCTTTGGTCAGATTAAAAAACGACCCACGTCTGAAACAAAACACTGGAGGCAGGCGAGGACAAAAAGACTTTGTTCCGGCTGTTAGCATGGACAGGGAGTGAAATGTCAAGGGAATGAGCTAAATTGTTTCCGGACCAGATTCACTACAGGCATGCTCACAATATCAATGACACAAGGAGATGAATATGCTAAAAACAATGCTAAAACACTTTAGCATTAAATGCTAATGCATGTGCATGAAAAAAGTACAAACTAGTACTTAAAACCTACTGTGTAGTTTGAAAGTTTTAGCTTCCAATTACCTCATAGCAGAAATTGTTTGTGTTCCTCCACGAAAGTGCAACAACTTAATTATGACTTTGCGTGTGACAATGATAAATGTGACCTATCATTATACGCCTATATGGAGCCAACAAAGCTAACATCCCTCAGGAACCCCTGGAGTCCAGATATACAGTGTAATACACAGTAAAGTCATAATTACTGCAGTACACAGGGCGCTAATGACAGAGATGCTGCTTTTGACACCACAGGCATTTTGGGAGGTTTGTCCTATAACAGCTGGAGCACAGAAATTCAATATTTAAACTGCTGAATGAATCCTTTAGCCCTTTTGAATAAAATATTTCATATATATGGTTCTAAATGTTCATATTTTAGTCTGTTTACACTGATAATGTGAGTGTAATTTAAACATTCAGTAGCTGTCACGTCAAGAAGCATCAGCGATTTTCAAAGAATTGTTCAGGTTCAGTGCACTTTGTGTTCAATCGACTTGGCACTTGTCCCGCAAAATGTCTGGGAATACAATAAAATATAAATTCATGCACTTTTTTTCTGGTGTAACAGGTCTTCATTCGATCCGAACAGGATTCGGACCGACGTCTCCGGCGGGACAGGGCGCACTAACAAGGTAGTTATTATTTGCCTCGAGGCCAGGGGAGTGAGGTTTACATGCCCAACTCTAACTGGCCTACGCCTGTTACATGGGCAAATCTGTTCACGTAGAAACCAATGTGAATAAATTTAGATTTAACTCCAAAGAGACAAGTTAGTCTACGCATGACCTATTGTTTCATTCTCGTCCAAGGCAATCTGAACATTATGGAGAGGTCACACTCTCGTGTAATGTATATTTCATTCACAAACAAAGCCAAAGGGAGCTCTCACAGAAAGTCCAAAATGTATTCATAAAGTAATAACTTATGACATTCTAGGAAATGGCATTCTGTTATTTGTTGTAGTAGCAGCTGAATAAAAAGAAGAAACCTTTTGACTGAAGAAATGTGAATACAAGAAATCCACGATTGTGACAATATATGGTCTATATGTGTTTTTCAAGCCATCTTAAAGTATTTATTGACAATAAAGAATATGAATAATACAGTGCTAATTGACAGTCTTTTCAATGTTTCTGAAAGACTTATGATGACGAGCTCCGCGCTTCCACCTTCTGGCTACCGGAGGGAGCTCTCACACCTACACGGACACACACACTACATTTCCCATGATGCCGTTCATTGGACTGATTATCCCACCAGCTGCGACCCATTACACAAACTATAAAAGACTCTGTCAAATGCACTGTGATCGCAAAGTCTTATTTTTCTGATAATGAACTTTACTGAGCGGTTATACCTGTGTCTGATCTGCTGTTACCGACCCTGTGAGTTTCTCATGTTTGATTCTGTCTGCCTGTCCTGATCTCTGCCTGGTATTACGCTTGTGATTGTTCTCCGCCTGCCTTGACTTCCTCGCCTGTACAACGACTCTCAACGATTCTGTCTGCTTACCATTTTGACCCTTGCCTAGATTACCGTTTTTATATGCTCTCTGCCTGTCCTGGCGCACTGTTGCCAACTATAGCGACTTTTCAGACCACCCTAGCGACAAATTTTCCAAAAAGCGACTAGCGACAAATCTAGCGACTTTATCTGGAGCTTTTGGCGACTTTCTGAAGTAAAAGCACATATCGTTCTTACTCTTCTCAATGAGCATCGAGCGCTGCCGTGGGCCGCATCCCCATCAAAAAGTGCTAAAAAAGCCCAGTCCTCGCGCAGCATCCGCTCCCAGATGCAGGCAGAGCAAGAGATCTTCACTCCTCCACATGCAAATGAATTGCGCATGTGCGGGAAGCCGGAGCTGGCTGATCCCGCCATGGCAGCACGGGATATAAAATGGTCTAAAAATAATTAAATCACTGCACAAATATAAATCGCTGCATTTGTTTGACAAATGCAGTCACATACTCTAAGTCACATACTCTCGTCCGCTGTGTGTGTGCGCCTGTCTGTGACAAAAGCTAACTAGCTGGCTTGCTTATCATGTCTCAGTCAAAACTGTACACCCAAAAATACAGGAAGGAGTGGGAATCAAACCCTGAATTCTAAAAGCTGTTTATTGGTGATAATACACGGAAAGCACACTAGGCATGCAGAACGCAAGAAAGTATGCAATCTAGTACAGCGTGATGACGTCACGAATATGCTAATTTACGCATGCCGTCACCTAGCGACATTTAGCAACTTTTTGGCCAGCCTTTAGCGACTTTCCTTTGAAAATAGTTGGCAACACTGGCGATGCGCGATTGTCGACACACGCCTACTCCACTGCCGCTTGCAGCCGCGACAGAATGACATCACAGGGAAATGTAAAATGAAGGAGGTTTAATAAAAGTTCGGCGAGTTATTATTAGACTATAATTTTTTACAACTCTCCGCGCCTCCCCTGGCATGCTCTGGCGCCCCCCAGGGGAGGCGTGCCCCACACTTTGAAAACCCCTGATTTAATGCATACTTGATGAATAAAAATATTAATTTCTCTCTTTTTAACCTTACCACAAGTGGTATCACGGTTTCCAGAGATATCTGAAGCAGCACAAGTGTTTTCAACATCGATAATAATCATAAATGTTTCTTGAGCAGGATTATTTCTGAAGGATCATGTGACGCTGAAGACTGGAGTAATGATGCTGAAAATTCAACTTTGATCACAGGACTACATTACACTGAACACAACTATTTTAAATTTTAACACTATTTCACAATATTACTGTTTTTACTGAATGTTTAATTAAATAAATGCAGCCTTGGTGAACAGAAGAGACTTCCATCAAAAACATTATACAACTGGAATGTTTCCAAACTTTTGACAGGTAGTGTATATTGCCTTAATCCAGTGGTTCTCAAATAGTGGGGCGCCCAGGGGGGCGCGGAGCGATGCCAGGGGTGTGCGTGTGACCCTGGGGAACATGCTTCTTTTTTTTTTTTTTTGCTATGGAGTAGTTTTCTTGCACTGAACAAGAGCAGCATATATGAAGTTCAGATTACCGTCCTCTCATCCTTTGACGTGTACGATCACACCGGTGTTCATATTCGTCACGTGATGAACCGCTAAATTCACACGTTTTACCTCTTTCTAGGGGGGTGTGACAGAAAATAATTGAGAAGCTCTGCCTTAATCGGTGTTTTTGTTTTTTGTTTTTTTTGTTGCATTGTACAGTATATAGTTTATGGGGACTTGATGTACAACTGTTTGCAGTATATAAATCATAAAATATAGGGGAAAAGGTTATTAGATATTAGTTATTGTTCAGTAGTGTATTTGATTTCTTACCAAACTAAAAGTAAGATATGAGAAAAAAAAGTAAAATCTATCAATTAGATAAAGGTCAGATATAAACTGATATTACACCTGACATTTCAGTCCTCCTCGTGAATGCAATGATGGCTACGGCCCAGAAATATTCTCGTTTAAGTTCAAGACACCAGTTTAAGATTAATTGAGCTTTGTGACATGGAGTGTTATGCTGCTGTAAATTGAGGGATTGACATGGTCAGCAACAATACTCAGGTAGGCTGTAGTCTTTTAACAATGTTCAATTGATGTTAAGAGGCCCAAAGTGTTACACCAGCAGAAGCTTGTCTTCTACTCATCTGCTCAAGGTTCTACATGATGTGTGTTCAGAGATGTTCTTTTGCACGCCACGGCTGTAACAAGTGGTTATTTGAGTTACTGTTGCATTTCTATCAGCTCAAACCAGTCTGGCATTTCTCCTCTGAACTCTGGTATCAAAAAGGCATTTTCATCCATATAACTGCCACTCACTTGATATTTTCTTATTTTCAGACCATTCTCTATAAACCCTAGAGATTGTGGCAGAGCTCTGACATTACCATAATGTCTCAAGTTGTGTGTGTGCGCGCACGGCTTCGAGTGTTCGAGTCACGTGCATTCTTGTCTGTGTACTGTCTTGTGTGCGGGTTATAGTGTCCCTGATGGTCTTGTTCTGTTTCAGTTTTGTTTCGGGGTTCACGTTGTGTTTTGGTGTTGCGCGCGCAGTTTGGTTTTCACCAGCTGCGCATCTTGGTTGCGTGTTCAGTCTTGTCATTGTGTTCTCTTCCCTCCATGTTTCCTTGTCATTAGTTTGATTTGTCCCAGCTGTTTCACAATCAATTACCCGTCCTGTTGTGTGTATTTATTAGAGTTGAGTCAGATACTCGGCTGAAACGAGTATCTGGTACTGATAATGCACTTTTGCCGAGTACGAGTATCATACGAGTAATACGAGTCATTATCTGTGCTCGGACTGAATAAAAAATCCTCATTGAGTAGCGGACTGTCTGCGTTCTGTCACAGCACGCCTCCGCTACCCCTGTAGATTTGATTTGTCTCACGCGGCTCCACCCTGCTCATTCACGCGCAGAACACTGAGAAGAGAACAGGTGTCTTTCTCTCTCTATTTGTCACTCAGGTTCGCGGGTCTTCTGTTAGCGTTTAGGGTTTCTTCAGCTTCAGGTTTATTTTCATTTCGGTTTGTTTGTAGTACTTATTAACCAGTAGAGTTCTGGTGAAAGTGGGGTTTGTTCAGACGTGGTGCTTGACAGAATGCGACTAGGGTTGCGTCTCTGCCTGTACTCTATTCAGTTTTTTAAATTTGCGCACGGTGTCTGACACTTTCTTGCTCTATTTCATACAAAATAAAGGAATGCAGATCTTAAAAACAGCGTCAGACTATTTGATCCGTTGAACACACAGTCCCCCCAGCCCCCTCTCTCCCCCTCACTCACTCACTCTCTCTCTAACTCACTCACACACACGCATACCTGGTGTGGAAATGTTAAAAAATCACACTGATCATAAAAAATTTAAAGTTAAAAAAAGAAAGTTATGTTTAAATGAAAACTCTTGTTCATTACATTTTTCTTCATAATTGCAACCACATGTGTTGTATTCATTGTTGCAAAACTTGTTCTCTATATAGTTTGTTTGCTATCGTGATCAAAACCATTGACCTGAAGCTCAATGCTGATGCTGTCATGTAAATAGTTTTCTAATCAGCAATAAATATAACAATTTCTGATCGACCCTTATCAATTGCATGATTAAAAATAACATACTGGTTAAATCCCCGCCCACTTCTGGGTTAGGCCCCGCCCAGTCCGAGTACAGATACAGATAATGCTGTACTCGCTCATCCCTAGTATTTATTCTCTCCATGTTTTCTGTCTTATGCTGTTTCGTCGTCATTCCATTCCATGTGTTGTAAGTCCAGTTTTCAGTCGTGCTCTAGTTTAGTTCGTGTTCGCGTTAACCCTGTCTTGTTTTTCCCCCTCGGGTGGTTTTTGTTGTTTTATTTTTGTTTAGTTATATAAAAATTCCCATTCTCTTTGCACAATTGAGTCCTTACTTCCTGCTACCTGACATTCAGCAGTTTGTCTTGACCATGTTTACATGCCTGCATGCATTGAGTTCCTGTCATGTGATTTGCTCAGCAAGGATGGTAAAAGTGACTTCGAAAACAATCTTACAAAAGATTTATATTTTAAACAAATGAATTATATTTTAAAACATTTGATGAAAAAATTCATCACCTGTTCCATGGTCTTCCTTAATATTTTTAACTCTTATTAATTAATTAATCAAACAATAAAAAAAAAAGTTGCAATTCTAATTATGGTTAATGACGGAAGTGATTTTCTTTTTTGATTAAACTCAGCAAAGCATGCAAACACACAAAACACAATTTCTGCAGACAAATTATCTGTAATAATTATAACTAAGTAAAATAAATTGCTGTTGTCATTTTCCCTTCAAAATATTATTTTCTGGCACAAGAATTAGGAAGTTATTTAAGAAACACTCAGAAGTAAATTGGCTTGTGGCATTTAAAGACATCTAAAACAAACAAACATGTGACGGGGGAATAGACACAAGAAAACAGCTCAATTGTAACGGTATAATCAGTGCAAATAAAATGCAAACGTAATTGAGTAATCAATCTAGACCAGTTTGATGTCATAAACACACAAATTAAAACACACACACACTTTTCTCGTTTCAGCTGTTGACAGATAAAACTAAGTCTGGCACACTATCAGAGTGAGCAATCCTTCATTTCACCTCCATCTCGGCTCTGACACACACCACACAGGAAATGAACTGCTCCCTGATATCACCCTTTCATTTCATTCTGCTCTTCATCCAGGGAACATCAACTGTGTTCAGAATAGCATACTAGCATAGTGCACTGAGAGTTTCTGCAGTATGTATATTGTGCGCTAGGGCTGCCCCCAACTTAATATTTTTCTAGTTTCGTAGCTGTTCATTTTAGCCATTAGTCGACCAATCATGTTTATATTAATTTAATTACTTAAATATATACTGGGGTGGAACATATGCCTTGCAATAAAGCTTACTGCAAAATACTGGCAAAAGTAATGATTATCAATGTGTCTGAAATAAAGCATTTTAATTGTTTATTAATAAACTAGTGTTTTATTAGTCACTCTCTCTCATACGATACGTATTATGGTGTTCTACACTCATCAATGATAGTGTTTTTATTTTTCAATGAATATTTTTGAAAAATCCACGATGCACTGAGGCCGCGAAACTTGAACCGTGAAGTCGCGAGGGATTACTGTATAGTGAATGTGGGAGAAATGCATATTTCATATGGATTGCATAATCAGAGAGATTTTGATTTAAATTCAAATTGGTTGATTTAATACTAGAGGAAACTTTGGTCTCCTGAAGCAAAAGCACGGCAGGGAGAAACCAAACTTACATTTCTACAGGCCTCCTTGGGGAGGACAAAACCCCCAGACTGCAAAGTTTTTGGGACGGACAATAGGGTTTGGGTTCATTGGAAATCAAAATGCCCTGAAGTGACGTGCGCCACATCCATTTCCTAAGGGCTCCATGGAGGAGTGGGTGTAATTTCCCCACACATAAGAGGGGGCGCCCTGAGAGGCTTGTGCATTGCATCAGGATCTCTATCCCAAAGCCTTTTTGGAGAAGTTCCTCAGATCTGACCTCTCCTGCTTAACCCTTTCGCATGTAAGTTCTAAATAGTCCCTCTGACCTCCCCTCCCCACCCTGAGTTTTTTTAGGCAACCGTTGTTTTAGAATGTTTACCTTATTGTTTCCATGGCGACGCGTCATGCTTGTCACGTGACACACCACAGCCTCAAAAGCGCTGTATGACAGGTGCATCACATTTATTTAGTGTATGTCTTATTTATTCAAAATATCCACACACTTGTTGACTATGTTATCAACTACCTGATATTTCGATTCTCAAATATGTGGAAGTGAATGTGTTTTGTCGTTTAAAAACCTTTATAATGATCATGTTAGCTGATCAAGGATGCGCAAAGGGCGCTGCCATGTTTGTTTGCGCCGCAGTTCGGAGAATCTGATCGGTCTGATTTGTCACGCAAATTCAGTCACTTCTCCCGAAAAACATGACAGTAAGTGACTGGTGAAGTGAGAGAAGAATACAGGGAACTTTATAGTTACCTATGCAATGTGTATCTGATTTATCTGATCAATTTATAATTGCTTTTATGGACGTCAGTGTGTATTTTGCAAACTATAAATGTATTGTTTTGCGATTACTTATGAGTATTTAAATGTCTGAATACGAAAATAAACCTTATGTGGTTGAGTAGTTGTGAAATATGGCAAGCTCTGAGTGCGTCCATCTCTGGATCGTCGCCAGATGACGTGCGAAAACACGTTCGAATTTAGCAGTTGATGACGTGACGCACTAACGTTCTAATCACACCGGTGTGATCGTAACCTCCAGGGCCCAGCCAATACTGATCCCACCGGTGTGATCGTACGTGCGAAAGGGTTAAAGATCTAGATCATCCCTGCAGGAGCCGAGTCTTGCTTTGGTAAACTGGAAAGTGAGGTGGCAAATTCTCATCTCCAGCTCAGAATAACATCTTGCTGCTCAGAACTGAATTGTTACAGTGCTGGTACCTCTCCCTGGGCGGAAGGAACTGCATAGCATGCTTCCGACCTGAGAGAAGGTTCTGTACTAGATCAAATGGGTAAGGGCAGAGATGTCTCAAACCCCTCCATCAGATCTAAGACCTAGATCATCGCTGAGCCTCCGAAACAACGGGACCGTGAGACTGTGCGCTCTCCGCGAAGAGAGTACGGTGGTCTTTCATAAAATTACAAAGCATACAGCCACCCCCTCAAGCGCTGACCGTGTGCTCTGCTCCCAAAACAGAAAACATACAAGACTTGTGTCTCCCCACTCATAATCTTTATTTTGAGGGCAAGGATGAAATGGCCAGAAATGTTCTGCTTTTGTTTTCTCACCATATTCACACTTTTGTTCTGAGAATCGTTGGTAGACACACAACAAGAAATAAAATAAAAGATCACACAAAGTGCTACTGAAGACACAGAAGCTGCCTACTGTTTGGCATGGCATGCATTTATAGATTCCTGGTTCATGACGTCACCCCCCTCTCACACAGGGGCGTTCCCACAGCGCTTGAAGCAGTGTGAAAGGGAACTATATAGACATCATACAAATTCAAAAATAAATTACTAACATTTTAACAAAAAATAAAATGGAAATGGATAAAATAATTATTAAAAGGTTAAAAAGAACTATAATAAAGACATTAGAATAACATTGAGTCCCAGACTATGCGACATCAGACGTCATAAAGCGTGTTTCAGGCATATTTAGCTCACTTCTAGGGTTCTTTTCTCCCTATAGTGTATTTAAGTAAACTTTCAGACACATACAAAGTCACTCTCAGCTGTCGAACAAGGCTCCTGTAGGGCACATGAACTGCAATGTTTTAGGGGAAAATAGGTTTTTGTGCTGACTGTGAGAATATCATGACCTTCCTGTTTGATCTGCTCAACAAATATTTCTTTTAGTGTCCTGTGATCAATGATACCTTCACACACATACTCTCGCAGCGGGCTTCACCATTCCTCTCTTTTCTCTTCTCTCCTCTTTCATCTGCCCAGAATGCTGTTTCTTCTCACACCTCTCCATCTTTTTCTCTTTATCCACCCACAGCTAAACATCTATACTGTAAGTCATGTCCAAACATAATGCCTTCATCAACCAGGACTTAGCAGATCGTGGAATTATTGCCACCAATGGTTTCTATTATCAACTTAGCTCACAATGCTTTTAAAAACAGGTATTTAGGGTGGTTTGGTCTGTTTTTAATTAAACAAAGTCATCCTGCTTATAATCTTGCATTATACATAAACACTTTTTACTGATAACAAGATGTGAAGGTAATTTAATGCTTACATTTTATGCATTTTTAAAAGAATTTAAAAAATGCATTTTCATTTTTTTTGCATTTGTAAATTTTTTTTTAAGAAATTACATGTTAATAAATAATCCAATTTAAAATCCCAATAATAACATTTTGACTTTTTTCCATTTCAGAATAAATAAAAATTAAAACTAGTGAACTATGAACATTTGAACCCATTTCTCTTCTCCATAACGCTGTCACATATGTATAAATGGCGTATTTCGATATAGTTGTGAAATAATATCTTTTTTTTAGATAATAAAAATTAAATTAAATGAATAAATAAAATCATGTCTCCAAGATTCTTTTTTAATTATGCTCTGATGTAAAATAATTGATTGGTTGAAGTTTTGTTTGGTAAATTTAGCTCACAAAACAAGGTGATGTGTCAAGTCATTAATTTCAAATCATAGGTTAATTTCAATAAATTGATTAATCTAGTTTCATAACTTAGTCAGAATAATTTATTATCAGGTTCATCTGCTCCAAAATAAATTTTAAAATGATTTATCCTGAGATTGCAAGCAATCTAAAAGCTCATAGAAAAGTAGCTAAATTAAATTAGCTCTCATTTGCAGACTAGTGGCAGTTTGAAATAATTTTTACAATTTTACATGCTGTAAATTCCACACTTAAATTTTACAACAAGGTTTACAAATCTTGGAGTACAACTAGTGTAAAACATAGTACAATATAATGAATACAGAGCAAAAATTGATTCAGTATTGTATCTTAAATTATGACTATTCTGAAGGAGGCAAATGTTTATAGGATGATACCAACACACAAGTGGTTAGGAGAGTTGTGTACGTGGGCATTATTAGTGGCAGATGGTATCACTGGCGGACGATGGCACACAGATGGTCCAGGTATCGGATCGGGTGCCAGGGGCCTGCTGGGGAACAGGTCCATAAGATGGATCAGGCTGTCTGGGGCCAGACAAAGGCATAAAACAGGGTCAATACAAATGCTCTCCCTCCTATTCTCTCCATCCATATCAATCCTCCACTATTCTTACAAGGCTTTCTTTCTCTTGGGACACGGAAAAATCTTTTTTTGGAAGGACCAGTGGGAGGAGGCAACACCTCTCCAATAAATTTATCTTTGGAAAGCACTGTCTTTTTTTCTTTTTTTTAACTGTCATACCCATTACAAGCCCAAGACAAATGAACTTTTCTGCTCCACGGAGCCTAAAGGAGCATTCATGATGAATCAAACAGAGAAGGTGGCAGAGAACTTCACAGAGCATTTCTTTATGTAGGACACAGAGATACTTTAAATGAGGTTTAATTATGCTCAATCTTTCTGAAATCTTAGTGTATCAATACATTTAAAAAAAAACAATGATGAGGACTAAATTATTTTTCATATTCCATCTAAAAAAACTATAAAATGTCAATACAATAAAAATCAAATAAAAAGATATGCTTTATTCTTTCTGTGTAAATACAGTAATCCCTTGCCACTTCGCGGTTCAAGTTTCACGGCCTCAGTGCATCGCAGATTTTTCAAAAATATTCATATAAAACTAAAAATTCAAAAATACCACCATATCAGCAGCCGTATTGCGGAAAGCAGCGTTGCTTCATCGTGATGCGAGAGAAACAGTGTCCCAGGATGCCAGACAAAGAGAGAAACTCTCTCAGAGGCTTTGTACACACCCACGGGCACTCAGACAAGACACGTGATTGGTTCCCGGCGCGAGATCGACGAATGAGAGCACGAGGGGAGTGGGAGCCTCTTCTAGGCGTTTCCCCTTCTAAGGCCGATTTGACCTTCGCTTCGATCTCCTATAAGAGTGTGGAAACAATGAGTTTCTCGGGAAGAATGCACTCGGGAGTAGATGGGTGTTCAGAGCAGTCAAAATTACGTGGCAAAGCATCAGGTTTGATGTTTTTGGAACCCGGGCAGTACGATAGTAAAAACCTCAAACGTCCGAAAAAAAGAGGCCAATGAGTCTCCATGAGGTCCATGGGCCTTTCGCCTTTTGAATGTAGTCTAGGGCAGTGGTCCCCAACCCCTGGTCCGCGGCACGGAACGATTTTGCGGACCGGTCCGTGGATGAAATGGTACCGGGCCGCGGATCGAATTTGCGGAAACGGTCCGTGAGCGGCTACAAGCGGCTCTGACGCTGCTGCTTTGGCAGTGAGAGGTGTGTTTAATCTTGCACGGACTCATCATCCATCTCGCTCGCACCGTTATTCGCTCTCCCATTAATCTACCAACCCTAGTTCTCCCACCGCCACATCTCATAGACGGGGAACCTACTTATTCGGTAAATCGGATTCTGGATTCAAGAAGGAGGGGACACGGATTCCAGTACTAGGTTACGGTCCTGGGGAGAGGAGTTGGTTACCTTCTAGAGACATAATGGATCACTCCCTCATCGATGACTTCAGTCGACAGGTAGGCCCTCAAGGGAGCGTCGAGAGACGCTCCTAAGAGGGGGGGTACTGTCATGGTTCATAGATTAATTGTCTGCCTGTGTGTGTGTGAGTGGGGGCTTGGTCACTGATCACTGCCGCTGTCTCATCCCACGCACCTGATGCTCATCTTGTCTACCTATTTAGTTCACCCATCTTCACCACCTTGTTGTCGAGTCGTTGTCTTTCTGTTGTTTCATCGTTCCTGAGTTCCTGTCGTCTGTGTTCCGTGTCTCACATTCTTCACCCTTGGATTACCTCTTCACCACGTCAGCACATCCGCCCATTGAATCCCCACATCACCACCAGTCAGTCGTTGGACATTGTTTCTTTCACCTCACTTGTAAATAAACATTTGCAATTGAATCCAGTCTTGCGTGTTATCTCACTGACAGCCGTAAAAAAATGGTAATAATTTTAAAAATAAAGAAATAAAATCTTGTCTTCCAGACCAGGAATATATAAATATTTCTAGTTATGCTCTGATGTAAAATACTTCATTATTACATTGTTCTTGTAAAACATGACAAAATATGTTCACAAGCTAAAGTGATGCCATTGCGATTTTTTTTTTTCAACTAATCGTTCTTTGTGTAAAATTACTTATCCTATGAATTTCAAGCAACTAAAAGGCTCATGGAGAAATAATGGAAATACCTTGATCTAATAGGATGTGAATGATGACAGTTTAAGCTTCCAAGCACAGGTTTTCAGGAGCTGTAATAAAGAAATTAATGATTTAACGCAAATGATTTAATGCAAAGATATTTTTCCAATAACTGGAGAAATATTAATTACTCCTTTCCATTTATAAAAATTTGAATTTCCCTTTTCAAATACTGCTTAAAGTCAGATACATATACAGTAGATGAAAACAATGCACTTTTTAGAACTGACAAAGACTTTTTGCATTAAATCTAGAGAGAATAAAGACCAAATGATGCGGGAGAGACACTAATCTCCTAGTGTATATCCGTGAGGCCCATACAATAGATTGAGGGAATATTGCTGTCTGTAGCAGAAATCAGAATTGCTCCTCTACTTTATCCCCTGAATGTGTTGTGCCCATATTGAAGCACTTTATAATGTTCATACAGAAATGGTGATTAAATAAGTTCTCTAAATGGCTTGTGAGATTCCCACAGTACACTTGATTACCAACATTTATGGTTTTATCGGGAGAACGGCATAATCCAACCGTCAGCCGTTAGCTTGATTTAATGCAACACAATCAACGATATTAAAGTTTTTGGCCAACAATGTTAAGAACAGAATTATCTTCATGTTATGTTGAAACTATAAATTGTAATAAAAAAATAAAATAAAAAATATATAGACTTACATTTGGCAGACACTTTTATCCAAAGCGATTTACATTGCATTCAAGATACACATTAACATTTTTTGATTCATTCTAATGCTAGCTATACTGCTTGAGCTACAGGAAAGCATAAATAAAGCAAAGTCTAAATAAATGAAGTATCACATAATTATAAAGCAGAGCAAAAATGGAATTGAAACCATTTCTCTTCTCCATAATTTAGTCTAAATGATGTCTTTCAATTTAGTCATAAAAAATGTATGGAAAAGAATCAAGCAATTTTTTTTCTTGTCATGCTCTGATGTAAAATACTTAATTGGTTATATACCGGTATTACTTTTCAAACTTTTTCAAGAACAATCTTGGTCTGATTGCAAGGACTGCAAAGATCACAGAAATGTTATAGAAATACCTTGATCAAATAGTTTGCAGTAAAGCTTCCCAACATTTTCAGGAGTATTGTAATAGAAAATGTTACAACCCAACTGTATAATCCAGCGATAAACCAACAACTTTATTCGATGCAACATGGAACCACAAGGGAAATGGTTTGTACCAGATTGTGTGGAAGATATTCATGATATATCACTGCCCAGTTTTACAAAAGACACACACACACACACACACACACACACACACACAATCTTAACTTTAATAAAGCTTGCATCTGATGACCTGTGTGTGTCACTGCCTCCTGTGCCGGTGGATATTAAACACCCTCAGATGACCAGCCACAGCTGGCAGGGAAAAAGAGGTCACTGAGAGGGTCACCGTAAGTGAACTTTGACCTCACACTACGTCTTCCATCTGCACAAAAATAGTTATATCTGTCTCAGAACTCCCTTTCCAATTATTTGGCCTTTTTTTATCAAAAAAGCATCCATCTGATCACTTAATAAAGTAGTGGCACAGCTCTCCTCAACAAGACCTGTCTGAGTCTGAGAAATCATTCAAGTCTGAAGCACAAATGTTGCGGGCATTTATAACATTTGAAAAATTTGAATGCATTTAACCTGCAAAAATACAGAAGACACATCTTCCCCAGCTCTGCCTACAGATATACAGTCAAAGAGTGTGTCTGTTTATCCTCTGGTGATCATGAAAGTCAAAGAACTGCTCATCTTTGTGCTCTGTATAATCCTTTTGCACATTCAAGGTTGTTTAGCATTATAATAGAAGTATATTTAATATGCAAATGACCTGGAGGATGAAGGATTCTCTCAGAGGACATGAGGAATTTCCACATTTGCATAACATTATTGTTACTAGGAGGCTTTCAAGGTAAAGTTTTAACCTTTCTGCACAAATATGGCACCAAAAGGGAACCACAAAAAATAACGACTGTCTTTATACAGGTTTACAAAACATTCCTTTTGCCCCCTATTTGCCACTGATACAATAAACAAGCAGCCCAGATGCCAGACCCAAACTCATTTCCATTTATAGAAATAAAGCATAAGTATATAACTAATATTACAAGTGCATCATTAGCCAGAACTAGACATGTCAGGATGTCAGGAACAATTTTGCAACAATCTAGCAATGTCTTAAAAGCATCTAAATGTTTAGATCCATAAAACTGGAAAGCAAATGCAAGCACATGAAAGCAAATGGTTAGATACACAACATTGACTTAATGTATCAGGTTTCAAATTGTACACAATGCCTGTATTGTCATAAGGGCCGTTATTATTGGATATCTTCATAAAATGTCTTCTACAGTCAGTTTTGACCAATTTCGTGGTGGATCAACAGTCGTCGGTGGATGAGAAGAGGCTTGGTTGCCAAATTTTAATTGGTCGGTTGAAAAAAAAAACTCCACAGGAAGTGGTAAGTCAAAAAGACACATCATGACAGATAGCAAGTTGGCTGGTTCATGGGTGCTTCATATTTCTTTTTTGTGCATCATCTCTTTTATTTCCTCGAGTCTTAAATCCACCCCCTTAGGACACGGGGGAAGTATATTCTTGTGTATCCTCGCTTATGACTCCTCAGGAAGCTTCCTCACTTCTTCGCAGAGTACTTAGATTATTGAGATGTCCTTCAAGATGTCAGAATTTGATCGGTTTCCGGGACAGAGGAGCGAGGAAACAAGCAATCATCAATTTGAGTATTGAGAAGCACCCCATGTGGTAAGAGTAATGAAGGGATGACATCAAAACATAGAAGACTAAATTGCTACTGCTTCCCTTAAGATTTTCATATGGTGTATTTCAATTCATGAGTAAAATAAAGATCGTGGTTAACATAACTGAAAACTCATACTTTGAGGTTAGAAGA